>ML817258.1:20985-33092 GCA_009831015.1 Picea engelmannii | reverse complement strand
TGGAAGGTTTCTCCTGCATTAATCAACCCAAAGGGCATGTGTTTGTAAGCAAAAGTTCCCCACTTGGTTCGGAAGGTAGTTTTCAATCTGTCTTCCTCTGAAACTAGAACCTGGTTATAACCCGAGAAACCATCTAGAAGGGAGAAAATTTCAGAACCATACACGGTCTGCAAGAGCTGTTCCATGGGTGGGACTGGTTAGTTATCCTTTTATGATGCTCTATTAAGGTTTTTGAAATCTACACACAAGCGGATCTCCCCATAATTTTTCCTGATAGGAACCAAATTTGCTACCCAGGCAGAGCGTCTAACCTAAAAGATAGTCTTGGCATTTAGTAATTTATTTAACACTTGATACATGAGGGGTTCCAGAGATGGATGGTACTTCCTAAGCTTTTGTTGGAAGGTTTTTACTCTAGATTTTAACGAGATTGTGTGTTGAATAATGTGAGTGTCATAAGTTTTTAATTCCCGGTAGGACCATGCAAAGGCATCTTTATCCTCTCTAAAAATTTTGAGATAAGCTTCCATGTCTTCTTTAGACATTGTTTTTCCTAGATTTACATTCTTAGGGTTTTCCAGGGTTCCTAGGTTTATAGTCTCGTATATGGGACATGAACTCCATGTCTTTGTGTTCATTGACCCTTTAAATCTTTCCCTCGGGTCAAAAAGGTTCTCCAAATTGGCTACCCCTTTTGGTATCGTGTGAAACCTTGGTTTATTATTAGAGTGATTTGTTCCGCCCTTTTGTTCGTGGACATCGGTTTCTGCCAATTTCTCTTGGAATACCTCATCATCAATAGCCATATCTTTAGAATTCTCTTGATTGGTTAGAAAATCTACAATATGTTCATCTCCTTCAAAAGCCTTCCAATTATAAATATTTTTGGGTATTGATTGTTTGTAGAGTAGTTCCATAGTGATTATGGAGGATTCATAGTCTTCTAAAGGGGATAACCTCGAGGCTGCGGTGGCTAGGGAATCAACAAGACTATTCTTTGTCCTAGGAGAAACAATAATATTGAAGGCCTCAAAATGTTCTATTAGCCTATGCACCTCTTGTTGGTAATTCCTCAAGTGGGGTGAATTGAAATGTATAGTATTCTTCACTTGCCTAATGATAATTTCAGAGTACCAAAAACTTTCAGTGCTTTAACATTTAAGTCTATGGCTTTCTTTAGTCCCTGAACTAGAGCTTCATACTCGACAATGTTATTTGTGCATTCAAATTCTAGTCTATAGGATAGGAAATTCCGCTTCCCCTTTGCGTCAATGAGGATACATCCTACTCTTAACCGTTCTTGTGATTTAGATCCATCAAAGTACACCGTCCAAACTTGTGAGAGAAATTTAGCAACTTCTTCAGTATTAGTTTTTTTCTCATATCTGTATACCTTGTTTGTTGTTTCCAACAGAGGTTCTTGACAGAAGATGCTTTCTTCTGCTGCTTCCAGTAGATTCACTTGAAAAGTCATTTCAGAGTTTTGAGTGAGAACTACATTAGACGAGTGATGAACGAATTTTTTGAAATCAAATTCGTAGGAGTAGTTTCCTAGCACGGGGAAATCTGTCGACGAGGGTTCCTTGAAGGCTTCTAAATCGGTGACAGTATGTTCGGATACCTTTCCCTATCCATCCTAATCATGCTGGTATGTAGCTTCAGTGGCAACCAGAGGTGAGCCCAATCTGTGCTAAAGTATCCATTCAATTTCTCGGACCAATCCCGACTAAGTAGCAGTCCATAAGATTCTGGGATATCTACTACAACGATGTCAATTACTTGAACAAATTTCAGGCGTAGCCATTTTGATCATGACATCCTTAAGTTCCCCAATAAGTTTTTCATGAGTTATGTCTAGTTGTATAACGTGTTTATCACTTTTGAGCAGAATTGCGATCAATTTCTTGCAGATTGACAATGGCATGACGTTGGAGGATGCCCCTTAATCGAATAAACAATTATGTAGGTTTTTATTGAAGACTTCAAACATTAAAAGGAAAGGTGGGACAAAAGGCTTTCCTCTTTTGTCTACAGAGCAAGTGTTTACATTTGGTTTGTTCTTTAGATATGTGGGAGGTGGGACCTCACCTAGGTCGGTGCTTGTTATAGGGGCTTCTATTGAACTTAAGGCCTGTAACAGAAATTCCTTTTGTTGGGGAATTCTACACATGTCCATGACCAACACATTAGACTTCAACTTCTTTAAGTCTTCTACTATGTTGTAGTCCATCTTGGCTAACTCCCGTGTATGTATGTTTATAGTATTTCTTTGGGAGACAAAAGGTGTTTTTGAGCGATCGGTTGTTTTTTCTCCTCTTGAAGATTGGACAATGATAAGGTCATTTGAGACTGATTGACCCTTACTTTGTGTTTGCATTTGCACCTCCAAAACCTTAGCAAGTGCTTCCTGAACTTCAAATACATCATCGAGAGGCATCGGCAAGTCAAGATCCCATAACAACATGGTTGTTTTAACGACGCCTCAACTTCGTCCTAATCGACAATGTTCACCGTCGAGTCGCTTGATTGTTCGGTAAGAGAAACTTCGTCTAGGAATGGATTGGCCATTAAATTCATAGTATGCACCCATTAGGGACAATCTCTTTCAGAGTGTTTCTGTTGATGGTACATACAAAAAGATTCAAAGCTACATTACCCAGGTTGATGTTTAAGTTAGTTGGGGGAGGTTCAATCGCTTTTAAAGGTGGGTTTCTTTTAAAAAAAGGTTTATGGGGCCTTTGACCTTGGTTTCCTTCCCCAACACTTCTTTTCATGTCTACAATTTCATTCGATAATTTCTTTATCATCCGATGTAGGTATTTTATGTCTCCACCTCCCTTTCTGGGACCTTATTTTGTTCGTTTTCCCAGGGATCTAGTAAACAAAATTCTTTTCCTAGGGGGAGGTTGAACTTCCTTCTTAAATAGTGAGACCTGACCCTCTTTGCATCCCTTCATTTGGAATTCAATCGTTTTGGCTTCCTCAAAATTTTCATCTAGGGTATGTTTTGCAGCCCTTTTCACAAACATGGAAATGGAAGCAGGGAGAGCATTAGCATATACCTCAATTTGCAACTCCTGAGTAGGTTTAAATTCGAGTTGAAATTTGTTCAGGATAGTGGTAAACCATTGATTGAAGTCTTTAACCTTCTCTTTTGAACTCATGGTGGCGGCGAACAGTTCAGCCATTAAATCTCCTATGGTGGTTTCTTCTACAAATTTGTCTAAGAAATCCTTTTGAAACTTTGTCCAACCAGTTATGGACCCCACAGGCAAGTTAAAATACCAAGTCGGGGTTGAATTCTCGAAGTTATAGGGAAAAATCCTACATACTATGTCCTCATGTTGTACATTCATCAGTCTTATAGCTAGTATGAATTTTAAATATGGTCTTCAGGCAATCCGGATGTTTCAGGATCGAATTTGGGAAGTAATTTTTCTGGGTGTCGAGGGAGGTTATGCACCCATCCTATTGTTGGCATCAAAAGTCACTCCTGGATTGCAGCAGGAGTAAGCCTGAAGCCCATCAGTTTATGTCACTATTTGTTGATAGAGGGTGATGAATGGAAGTAAACTCAGAACAATATCGTTCTAACTCAGAAACTAGGCCAGGCATGCACAAGCAGATGAGGTCTTGGTTCAACTTCAGACATTAAGTTGTAATAAGGGTGAGTAGGAGGAAGACTTCTATGAGGAAATGCGAAGGGTTGTTGTAGCCATCGAGCTTCCAACAGCCTGTAGAAGAAAACTTTGAACACAAGAACTTCTTATATTCAAAAGCAGAAACACTAAAAGACATAACAGAGTTATAATAAATCCTTTATCATAACACAGTCACAACGATTCGTGTGAATCAATCAATCATGAACCCTTTCAGTATGAGATTGAAATAAGATGAAAAAGAGAGTTGCCTAACATTAAACAAGGAAATTTCATATACAGATACATAGCCAGGAAAACCAGTGCTTCATTAAAACATTACAGTCAGGAGCTCTACTCTACCATCCATCCTTACAAAAATATCAAAACCAAGTCTATATACTCAGAGTAATTCACCTCCTTGGCCCCAAGAGGGTAGTTGAACTACCTCATTTAAGGATTTACGTGTGCATGATCTTCCTTTAGACTGTACATGCAACTTCTTATCTGACACTACTTCAGACGACATGGCTTCTGTAGGGAAACTATCCATCGAAGTACCATGAGCTGCTTCTGACCCTTTCCATGCCTTCCATTTATGGGTTGAGCTGAGGTCTCAACCACCTACTCAATATTCATTAACTGCTTCTTCCATGGAGGGTGTCTGAGACTGAATACGTAGAGAGTGACTACGTGTCGAATTCCCAAAGCTTGGAGGCTAGCCTTCATTCCATGGAGGGTTTCATTCTCAACGTAACCACAGGGTCATGCAACTATCTTCAAGGACGCTTCGGCATTTTCCTTTCGGGGATTTCCTCATGCTATGTCTAGGATCCTCGATACCCTGTGTTGCAAAATTTCCCTATCCAAACCAATGACTTGATCTTCCCTTAACATCGATGGCCATGATTTCTTCCTTATCCGGCTCTTAGCCATCTGTGGTCTAAACAGGCACCTAGCTTTTCCCTTTGGCCCCACTTTCTATATGATAGTGGGTTGTGACCTTGTGCTAAAACCAAAGGTACTCCATGGATTTCAGGTATCGGTGATGGGAGGGAGTGAACTCCTCACTCTTGATAGTCTCGGTAGCCGAACTGTCGAAACGGCTCTTGGGGGATTTTACATTTCGCATTTCGAGGTTTCGAAATGCAATGGAGAAGCGGCCCCTTGTCTTTCAAGGTCCCGGTAGCCGGAATGCTAAAACGGTTCCTGTGGGCTTTTACATTTCGCGTTTCGGGGTTTCGAAATGTAGTGGATAAGAGACCCCTTGTCTTTCAAAGTCCCGATAGCCGGAATGCCGAAACGGCTCCTAGGGGCTTTTACATTTCACGTTTTTGGGTTTCAAAATGCAGTGGAGAAGCAACCCCTTGTCTTTCAAAGTCCCAGTAGCCGAAATGCCAAAACGACTAATCATTTCGTGACTTTGGCCATAAGAGATGAGCCCATGCACTAAACCTCGTGCAACTCTGCGGCTCAAGGTTACCCGATCACCGTCGATCTGCTCCATCTATGGATCCTCTCCGTTGAAAACAAAATGCCCGCTCGCTTGATTTTAAGCCCGAAATGGACTTCTTCTGTGTGTTGCGCTTGGCGCTCATGACTGCGGCCTTTGAATAAAACACATTTGATGGGTTTTTCAACCCCATTTCTACGCATTTACACCAAGGGCTTGAAATCGGAGAGAAACACCCCCTTGCAAGAATTGGGACTAACACCTACGATTTCCAGAGCATCTCTGGCCAACCAAGGTTGATTATTTTGAGGTGGATTTCCCCTTTCTTCATTATTATCGTTATTATCTTCCATGTCTTATGATTCTGAAGCTAAGCGACCCGAGTTAAACCCTTCCTCGTTAGATTCAAAATCGTCGGGCTCAGAGTAGTTACCAGCTGGTGTTTCGAGGATCAGATTAAGGGGTTATTTGATCTAAATGAGGGGAAAATCTATCAGGTCTTCCACTGTGTGAACAAAAACTTGGTCAGGGGTATCGATGACTGGTCTGCTTACTTATTTTCTACGAGGAAGTAACGTGGCTAAGGGTAATGATCCAATTTGTCAAGCGTAAGCTCTTGTGATTCTTCTGAACTGGTTCAACTCCTCATGGGGAAGAGTGTAAGGTATTTTAGGGAATAGGTTTTCTACTTCCTCATGTTGGGGTGAGTTACTCGTCTTGGGATTACTCTTTGTATGTGGGTTGTCTTGAGAATGACTAGCCATGCATGTGGGATGTATTGAATCTGTAGGCTATGCAAAATATATTATTAGAAATATCGTTAGCCATTCATTCATCAGGCCCTCCTTCTAGCGCCAATTTTGTTGGGGGGTCTAAGATCCCTTTAACTCAACAGTAGGAACCATACCCGCCTTAGAGGCCCAATTAGACTATGCAGCGTTTTGATGGGTGGAATGGTTCTCCAAATCTCTCGATCTAGCTAATTTATCGATGGGCTTTACTTAATGACTAATAGGATATCTTTCTATGAAAGTTCCTCCTTCATATTAAACATTCTCTTCTATCTTTTTATTATTATTATTAGATGAGTCTCATAAAATGAGTTGTACTAGTATAAAAAAACTGAGAGAAGGGATTCTTAAATACTGAAGAAGGTTGAGCCTGGGATAACCCTAGTGCTCAAGCATGCAGACAACGATATTCACACCTATTACAAGTCTAGTAATAATACATTAACTTATGGTATTTCAATAGTAACTGAGATACAATTATTAAAAGAAAATACGCGTGCAATAAGATGAGTACAAAAAAAATAGTTTCCTTAGCTCTACCATCAATCACAAATTAACACAACGATTTGATTTTCATCATTAAGAAAAAAATAAATGCTAAATATTGAAACAAATATCTTAACAATAGATTCATAAAACCCTTACTCGTTACAGAATCAACTACTGAAATAAAAGTTGGAAGTAGTTCCTCCTCAATCCAATCACATAACGCCTTTGATGAAAAACAAATTTTATCTCTAGTTCTAGACAAAAATTCTCAACTAAGGTTGTTCATAAATAGTTCTTTACAATTCTCAAAAAGAGGGTCCTTTTCCCAAAACCATTGACCCCTTCTAAAAGGTCAATCCCCCTATTTATAGAGAATCACTAACTAAAAATAGTTGCTACAAGTTTGTGTTAAATAAACAAAAGATTGACATGTGGCGTTTGATCTCTTTGTTCTTTGGAAATCATCTTGTGGTTCTACTAGAGTGGATGACTCTTCTCATATTCATACCTCTTGATGAAGAAATCCTCGCATGTGTTAGCATACGAGAATCTGTGTTGATCCATCGGAGATGCAAGAGTTTCCTTCACTTCTACTGCTCGTTCTCTATATTTTGCAACTTTGGCACTTAATCATTGCAGAACTACACGAACCTTGATCTGATGTTCCATAAACTTTCATATTTGACCGAGTTTCATGCTTGCCACCTGTGAGATCTCCACTCCCCATGCTGAGTCCAAATCTGCATGTCATTTGACTATGGCATGCAAGTCGAAAAAGTCTTTGGGTGAGCCGAACTCTCGGAGGCCAATGTCTCTCATATCCCGATTGATCTTTTCCTAGCTTCTTTCACACTCAGACCATCTCCTATGTATTTCTCGCCGAGGCTCTTAAGCCATACTTACCCAGTATTTGGTTGCTTTCCTTATCCGGGTGATGTTGTTATCCATCAACACTCAAATACCATGCTCCTCTTCGTCTCGGCACTTCCGCACTACGTTGATGTAGTCAATTCATTCTACCACTTGGTATGCCTTTTCATACCATCTCTCCACATCCTTACAGGTTGTCAATGTCATAAGAGTATCTTCTTGATAATCGGCTACACCTGCAGTGAAAAGATGTCTTTCGCTTGTGAACTTTGCATATGCATCTTGGAACTCACTCTTTAGAAACAATGTGGCCTACGTTGAGTCTTGGTAATATTTTTCCAAATGGCGCAGATGGTCTAGATCCTTCAATGTAATGGCCAGTTCCTTTTCATCTTGCTTTGCTCAATCCAACGTTGCATCAATGATAGCCATCCCTGCGTCAATGAGCTCAAAAGTCTTCACATGTTTTGCGTTGAGAAGCTTCTCCTCTGTGGTGATGAGAATCAAGCTATCCAATGTGAGTCTTCTTTTCTTGGTGGTCCTCCTCATGATAGCTTTCCTCACCCTATCGTAAGCGATCGCATGTATATTGACGACCTCATCAACAGGCTCATGGATTTGTTGTTCTCCCTAGGTCAGAGTGTTGCCCAAGGTTCTTGTTGTATGTATTTTCTCTAGGACCGGTTATTGTGATTCTTCCATATGTTCCAATGGCTCGACCTCCATCTGGTGTTCATCGGCTGGTGAGGTATCGACCAAAATTGAAGAGTTAGTGACAAGACCAATACTTGGTGATTGGTTTTCGAGGTGTCGATCTCTAGCTGTTGCAATTCCTCCTTTTTTCCACCTGAACCTTGCTCATCCTTGGAGATGTGTTTTGGGGCCCCTGATAGGTCGAGAAACTCAATATCTAAGATATTTTCGGCCTCATGGTCACCCTGCAGAGAGTTTGGAACTAATGCATCGGGACTTGGGGCAGATGTTCCCTTGGGTTATTTCTCCTCTATAATCAGTATCGGAGTTACAAGTGAGACCTTCAAACTTTATTCATCATCATAGATGGTTATTATATCAAATAGGGGATTAGGCACACCCGTTTCACCTGGTGTTCTTGGAATCTCATACTAGGTTTGAATGGTCACCGATGATCTGGTCTGTGGTGATGGAAATCTGAGATTTTCTAGACCGGTGGTTTCCTCCAGTTGTATGACTCCGAGCCATTTAGATCCTCTTTGATTGTGATTGGGTCGGTCGGGGTGATCCTCATCATTTCTACTAGTTGAGGATCGTTCTCTAACTGGTCAATGATTCTTTGGGCTCCTTCTAGTAACAACAACCCCCTCCTTTGTGCCTTTGTGGCTTATGTTGCTCTGTTTTCTTCTCTAACCCTAAGAGCTTCTTGAGATGAATAATTTATCGTTTCGACCTGCTCATCCATACTCATATCTTTGAACCTAGTCATGTTCGGGTTGACTTTTCTTTCTAATACCTCCTCCTAGTCCTAAGCACATTTTGTAAAGATCTCATCTTCAAACTTGTCATGTGCGTATGGCCAGCAGGAAGAGACTTGTGACGCATGTTGGAGAACTAGGCCTTTAGGATCACGCTTACGAAACCGGCCTATCAGGAACATGTATTCCAGCTGACTCAAAACCTCTTGTTTTGCTTGAGCCATGTCCTTCACTATACAAAACCCTACATGGAAACCGTAGGGTATGAATGCTTGCTTCTTATCCTTAACCAAAGTACCGTTATAGCCCTGTAGGATGGTATGATAACAGATTTCTCCTACGACAAGTCGGTCTAGGACGTGAGCAGGGAGAAAATTTGTTGCTCTGGTGGCCCCAAACACCCTGATATAGGTTGTGGTTTCATCCAGGTACTAGTGACCTACTTTCAAAATCATTTTCTTGGCCACTACAAACAACCTTGGGCATTCCTTTTTGAATATAATGAAATAAACTCGAGCAATGAATTCATCGCAAATGAGAGCATAAGACTTCTTGTACCTGTTTCCCCATAGGATGTTGAAGTAGACATGTACAGGAAGCTCTGCAATGTGCCAACTCAGATTCATGTCGGCGAAGACATTCCTTGTGCAAATTACGTCCAACAGATATGAGGCCATGTGAAACACGGGTGCTTATATGTCCTTTGGTGACTGGGCCTACAATATATTGGTGCTCAATTTCTTGGAGATAATTTCTCCCCAGTTGAAACTACTCCCAGAAATAGCCACAGTGTATGCCAGGGGCATCCATGCCTCCAAGAACTTGGCGCAATATTTTTCTCCGTATAATCAATGAATTAGAGCCATTAAGTAGATATATGGCTCCCTCATATTCACTTTCCCATACCAGTCGTTGCTCCGGTTTGTAAATTTCTTGTCTTCTTTCCACCAGGAAGCCATTAATTGGTTGGTGTCATGGAATTCATAGAACTTCACCACGAATAAATCTTACTGGTTAATTATGTTGAATAAATCTCCCCATTATGGGAGCATTATCTTTGATCTAGTAGTTGCTTCTATATCATGAAACACAGGGGCTTGAGAAAATGCCTTCTTGGTCGATGTTTTGATGACCCGGCTCCGCTCTGGGAGAAATTTCCAACTGCCTCACTATGTCGGGAGAAGATCCTTCACCAATCTTTGCTTCCTTTAATTTTGGTGCCCTCGGCGAGCGTCTGGTCATTGGCTTCTTTGAAGGCATTTTACCGGCAGCTAGAACAACGTTAGATACCATGTTAAAGATAGAATGCTAATACATAAAAATGCAACCACCGAAATGAACAAGTTAACACATACATCTTCTTTGCACTAGCTTAACCTGGTTTTTTGAAATTCTGAGAATCAAACACAACTCTCTTCGCTTCTTCGACTACTCTCGAAATGCGAAACTTGTGTGTAGAATGGAGTTGTTCGAAGCTATATTAGTGATTTAAACAGATATAGTACTTACCTTGCACACCAGTTATCCAATTTGGGGTGTATGTGTGGTTCTACAAAATCTTCCGCCAGATCCGCATTATGCTTGAGATTTAAATGCAGTCGTAGGTTGGTGGCGCAGATGTGGGCTATAATGTGGTTCATCAACAATTTCAAATTCCCATTGTCCGATCGGTGCACAAGGTAGAAACGTATGCAGAGTGCGACATTAATTAGTCGATTAAATGGTAGAATATGATCTTATTGTGTGTTGAAAACGTCCCATCATTCCACTAAATTAATGAGTGAATCGGGAGTCATCACTTTTCTTTGGACAATGTTCGTTGATATCTCTTGGAAAAAAATCTGACACTGATCCATCTTGTCTTAGAACGTTGATGGGGAAATGTCGACTTGGAAGTGTGACTAAAACACGGGGAAACTTAAGGTGACTTGGGATGAAACCAAGTCGTACGAAATACCTATGCGACAAAGACACCCGGTGTTTGAGATTGGTGTCTTCATTTAATTGTATTATTCGAAATTGGGGATTTTCATTAGATAAGTGTTTTAACAAACAGGTCCTACCCTGTCGATGCCAAAAATCATCAAGGATCGATGATCGACGATAAGTTTAAACAAGTGTTCCCATATTAACCCCCTCAAAACTTGTCGATGTCGAAAATGCATCAGGGATCGGTGATCGACGATGTGTAAATGCATAAATTTTCAATGATTTAACCCTTTGAGATTTCACCAATCCCCGATAAAACGCATCGGTAATCAACTATCGGAGGTTCATCATGGCCCATGTCAATTTTATCCCTCTTGTATTTCGTCGACGCCGATGAGAAATCGACCACCTCCTAAATCGTCTTTGCAAACAACTAGGGCACATTTACTTCACTTTTTACTGATGTCGGTGATACATCAGCGATCGACGATTATTGTTACTATGTGGTCATTTCTACTTGTTCGGAATTTGTGAACGTCGAACATAAGCACGTGGGTCACAATTTTAGCTGCAAATTCTTAGTTAAAATGCCAAGTTCTTTTTAGACACAAAGGTTTCACTTTGACAGGTTCAAATAAATCCATCTTACTCGATGAAGCGACATGAAATCGAAATTAGCAATTCCTCCACAACGGTTTCAATTCATAAAGCAGAACCAAAAGAAAACAAGTGGTACCCAAAAGAGAAAAATTTCATAAAAGCTTTTAGGGTGTGTTGAGCACTCAACATTATCCTGTATAATGTCTTGTTCAAAGTAATAATAACACTACGAGGCCTAGACTCATATACAACATGACGTTTCCATAAATAAGTTTGGCCCAGAAGAACCTTACAAACTTCAAGAGGAGAAACATCGCACAATACCTCATCTTTGAAGGGTATTAGTCACCATTAAAAAAATTTGTGCAAAATCAAGATTTCAAAATCTAGTGGGACGCTAAACTGGTTTGGAAGCTTGATAAACTAGGAAAGGGGCTAAATATGGCAGGGAGGGGATAAATCTGGCAGGAGCACAAAGTTGATCAAGCCCAACACGTCACGGATCGTGAGTTCTCAATATCAATGGCCGAGAATGATTTTAGGGGGAGAAGTTGTGCGGGGGCTAATTTTGGGCAATGGGCCCGAAATTTAAACCATGGTTTTCGTTCGGGGTTACGTGGCACCACCAACTGCATTTTGGGATGAAAAGTGGTCGCCTAAAATCATTTTCTCATGCCCCCAAAAAGCAGAAAAGTATAAAAGGGCGTTTGGTCGTTTATTTTATTTTATTTTGAATGTTGGACTGTTAAAACATTGGCGCGACCACCATCTTTCAACTGCAACTCAACAGTACACCAATTGCGCACCATTTTCACTTGTTTCTAGGTATTTTTCATCACAACCATGGATCCCATAATAACCTCAGTAACAGAACAAGATCCTGTGG
>ML817258.1:0-11722 GCA_009831015.1 Picea engelmannii | reverse complement strand
TCCTAAGCTTTTGTTGGAAGGTTTTTACTCTAGATTTTAACGAGATTGTGTGTTGAATAATGTGAGTGTCATAAGTTTTTAATTCCCGGTAGGACCATGCAAAGGCATCTTTATCCTCTCTAAAAATTTTGAGATAAGCTTCCATGTCTTCTTTAGACATTGTTTTTCCTAGATTTACATTCTTAGGGTTTTCCAGGGTTCCTAGGTTTATAGTCTCGTATATGGGACATGAACTCCATGTCTTTGTGTTCATTGACCCTTTAAATCTTTCCCTCGGGTCAAAAAGGTTCTCCAAATTGGCTACCCCTTTTGGTATCGTGTGAAACCTTGGTTTATTATTAGAGTGATTTGTTCCGCCCTTTTGTTCGTGGACATCGGTTTCTGCCAATTTCTCTTGGAATACCTCATCATCAATAGCCATATCTTTAGAATTCTCTTGATTGGTTAGAAAATCTACAATATGTTCATCTCCTTCAAAAGCCTTCCAATTATAAATATTTTTGGGTATTGATTGTTTGTAGAGTAGTTCCATAGTGATTATGGAGGATTCATAGTCTTCTAAAGGGGATAACCTCGAGGCTGCGGTGGCTAGGGAATCAACAAGACTATTCTTTGTCCTAGGAGAAACAATAATATTGAAGGCCTCAAAATGTTCTATTAGCCTATGCACCTCTTGTTGGTAATTCCTCAAGTGGGGTGAATTGAAATGTATAGTATTCTTCACTTGCCTAATGATAATTTCAGAGTACCAAAAACTTTCAGTGCTTTAACATTTAAGTCTATGGCTTTCTTTAGTCCCTGAACTAGAGCTTCATACTCGACAATGTTATTTGTGCATTCAAATTCTAGTCTATAGGATAGGAAATTCCGCTTCCCCTTTGCGTCAATGAGGATACATCCTACTCTTAACCGTTCTTGTGATTTAGATCCATCAAAGTACACCGTCCAAACTTGTGAGAGAAATTTAGCAACTTCTTCAGTATTAGTTTTTTTCTCATATCTGTATACCTTGTTTGTTGTTTCCAACAGAGGTTCTTGACAGAAGATGCTTTCTTCTGCTGCTTCCAGTAGATTCACTTGAAAAGTCATTTCAGAGTTTTGAGTGAGAACTACATTAGACGAGTGATGAACGAATTTTTTGAAATCAAATTCGTAGGAGTAGTTTCCTAGCACGGGGAAATCTGTCGACGAGGGTTCCTTGAAGGCTTCTAAATCGGTGACAGTATGTTCGGATACCTTTCCCTATCCATCCTAATCATGCTGGTATGTAGCTTCAGTGGCAACCAGAGGTGAGCCCAATCTGTGCTAAAGTATCCATTCAATTTCTCGGACCAATCCCGACTAAGTAGCAGTCCATAAGATTCTGGGATATCTACTACAACGATGTCAATTACTTGAACAAATTTCAGGCGTAGCCATTTTGATCATGACATCCTTAAGTTCCCCAATAAGTTTTTCATGAGTTATGTCTAGTTGTATAACGTGTTTATCACTTTTGAGCAGAATTGCGATCAATTTCTTGCAGATTGACAATGGCATGACGTTGGAGGATGCCCCTTAATCGAATAAACAATTATGTAGGTTTTTATTGAAGACTTCAAACATTAAAAGGAAAGGTGGGACAAAAGGCTTTCCTCTTTTGTCTACAGAGCAAGTGTTTACATTTGGTTTGTTCTTTAGATATGTGGGAGGTGGGACCTCACCTAGGTCGGTGCTTGTTATAGGGGCTTCTATTGAACTTAAGGCCTGTAACATAAATTCCTTTTGTTGGGGAATTCTACACATGTCCATGACCAACACATTAGACTTCAACTTCTTTAAGTCTTCTACTATGTTGTAGTCCATCTTGGCTAACTCCCTTGTATGTATGTTTATAGTATTTCTTTGGGAGACAAAAGGTGTTTTTGAGCGATCGGTTGTTTTTTCTCCTCTTGAAGATTGGACAATGATAAGGTCATTTGAGACTGATTGACCCTTACTTTGTGTTTGCGTTTGCACCTCCAAAATCTTAGCAAGTGCTTCCTGAACTTCAAATACATCATCGGGAGGCATCGGCAAGTCAAGATCCCATAACAACATGGTTGTTTTAACGACGCCTCAACTTCGTCCTGATCGACAATGTTCATCGTCGAGTCGCTTGATTGTTCGGTAAGAGAAACTTCGTCTAGGAATGGATTGTCCATTAAATTCATAGCATGCACCCATTAGGGACAATCTCTTTCAGAGTGTTTCTGCTAATGGTACATACAAAAAGATTCAAAGCTACATTACCCAGGTTGATGTTTAAGTTAGTTGGGGGAGGTTCAGTCGCTTTGAAAGGTGGGTTTCTTTTAAAAAAAGGTTTATGGGGCCTTTGACCTTGGTTTCCTTCCCCAACACTTCTTTTCATGTCTACAATTTCATTCGATAATTTCTTTATCATCCGTTGTAGGTATTTTATGTCTCCACCTCCCTTTCTGGGACCTTATTTTGTTCGTTTTCCCAGGGGTATAGTAAACAAAATTCTTTTCCTAGGGGGAGGTTTAACTTCCTTCTTAAATAGTGAGACCTGACCCTCTTTGCATCCCTTCATTTGGAATTCAATCGTTTTGGCTTCCTCGAAATTTTCATCTAGGGTATGTTTTGCAGCCCTTTTCACAAACATGGAAATGGAAGCAGGGAGAGCATTAGCATATACCTCAATTTGCAACTCCCGAGTAGGTTTAAATTTGAGTTGAAATTTGTTTAGGATAGTGGTAAACCATTGATTGAAGTCTTTAACCTTCTCTTTTGAACTCATGACGGCGGCGAACAGTTCAGCCATTAAATCTCCTATGGTGGTTTCTTCTACAAATTTGTCTAAGAAATCCTTTTGAAACTTTGTCCAACCAGTTATGGACCCCACAGGAAAGTTAAAATACCAAGTCGGGGTTGAATTCTCGAAGTTATAGGGAAAAATCCTACATACTACGTCCTCATGTTGTACATTCATCAGTATTATAGCTAGTATGAATTTTAAATATGGTCTTCAGGCAATCCGGATGTTTCAGGATCGAATTTGGGAAGTAATTTTTCTGGGTGTCGAGGTAGGTTATGCACCCATCCTATTGTTGTCATCGAAAGTCACTCCTGGATTGCAGCAGGAGTAAGCCTGAAGCCCATCAGTTTATGTCATTATTTGTTGATAGAGGGTGATGAATGGAAGTAAACTCAGAACAATATCGTTCTAACTCATAAACTAGGTCAGGCATGCACAAGCAGATGAGGTCTTGGTTCAACTTCAGACATTAAGTTGTAATAAGGGTGAGTAGGAGGAAGACTTCTATGAGGAAATGCGAAGGGTTGTTGTAGCCATCGAGCTTCCAACAGCCTGTAGAAGAAAACTTTGAACACAAGAACTTCTTATATTCAAAAGCAGAAACACTAAAAGACATAACAGAGTTATAATAAATCCTTTATCATAACACAGTCACAACGATTCGTGTGAATCAATCAATCATGAACCCTTTCAGTATGAGATTGAAATAAGATGAAAAAGAGAGTTGCCTAACATTAAACAAGGAAATTTCATATACAGATACATAGCCAGGAAAACCAGTGCTTCATTAAAACATTACAGTCAGGAGCTCTACTCTACCATCCATCCTTACAAAAATATCAAAACCAAGTCTATATACTCAGAGTAATTCACCTCCTTGGCCCCAAGAGGGTAGTTGAACTACCTCATTTAAGGATTTACGTGTGCATGATCTTCCTTTAGACTGTACATGCAACTTCTTATCTGACACTACTTCAGACGACATGGCTTCTGTAGGGAAACTATCCATCGAAGTACCATGAGCTGCTTCTGACCCTTTCCATGCCTTCCATTTATGGGTTGAGCTGAGGTCTCAACCACCTACTCAATATTCATTAACTGCTTCTTCCATGGAGGGTGTCTGAGACTGAATACGTAGAGAGTGACTACGTGTCGAATTCCCAAAGCTTGGAGGCTAGCCTTCATTCCATGGAGGGTTTCATTCTCAACGTAACCACAGGGTCATGCAACTATCTTCAAGGACGCTTCGGCATTTTCCTTTCGGGGATTTCCTCATGCTATGTCTAGGATCCTCGATACCCTGTGTTGCAAAATTTCCCTATCCAAACCAATGACTTGATCTTCCCTTAACATCGATGGCCATGATTTCTTCCTTATCCGGCTCTTAGCCATCTGTGGTCTAAACAGGCACCTAGCTTTTCCCTTTGGCCCCACTTTCTATATGATAGTGGGTTGTGACCTTGTGCTAAAACCAAAGGTACTCCATGGATTTCAGGTATCGGTGATGGGAGGGAGTGAACTCCTCACTCTTGATAGTCTCGGTAGCCGAACTGTCGAAACGGCTCTTGGGGGATTTTACATTTCGCATTTCGAGGTTTCGAAATGCAATGGAGAAGCGGCCCCTTGTCTTTCAAGGTCCCGGTAGCCGGAATGCTAAAACGGTTCCTGTGGGCTTTTACATTTCGCGTTTCGGGGTTTCGAAATGTAGTGGATAAGAGACCCCTTGTCTTTCAAAGTCCCGATAGCCGGAATGCCGAAACGGCTCCTAGGGGCTTTTACATTTCACGTTTTTGGGTTTCAAAATGCAGTGGAGAAGCAACCCCTTGTCTTTCAAAGTCCCAGTAGCCGAAATGCCAAAACGACTAATCATTTCGTGACTTTGGCCATAAGAGATGAGCCCATGCACTAAACCTCGTGCAACTCTGCGGCTCAAGGTTACCCGATCACCGTCGATCTGCTCCATCTATGGATCCTCTCCGTTGAAAACAAAATGCCCGCTCGCTTGATTTTAAGCCCGAAATGGACTTCTTCTGTGTGTTGCGCTTGGCGCTCATGACTGCGGCCTTTGAATAAAACACATTTGATGGGTTTTTCAACCCCATTTCTACGCATTTACACCAAGGGCTTGAAATCGGAGAGAAACACCCCCTTGCAAGAATTGGGACTAACACCTACGATTTCCAGAGCATCTCTGGCCAACCAAGGTTGATTATTTTGAGGTGGATTTCCCCTTTCTTCATTATTATCGTTATTATCTTCCATGTCTTATGATTCTGAAGCTAAGCGACCCGAGTTAAACCCTTCCTCGTTAGATTCAAAATCGTCGGGCTCAGAGTAGTTACCAGCTGGTGTTTCGAGGATCAGATTAAGGGGTTATTTGATCTAAATGAGGGGAAAATCTATCAGGTCTTCCACTGTGTGAACAAAAACTTGGTCAGGGGTATCGATGACTGGTCTGCTTACTTATTTTCTACGAGGAAGTAACGTGGCTAAGGGTAATGATCCAATTTGTCAAGCGTAAGCTCTTGTGATTCTTCTGAACTGGTTCAACTCCTCATGGGGAAGAGTGTAAGGTATTTTAGGGAATAGGTTTTCTACTTCCTCATGTTGGGGTGAGTTACTCGTCTTGGGATTACTCTTTGTATGTGGGTTGTCTTGAGAATGACTAGCCATGCATGTGGGATGTATTGAATCTGTAGGCTATGCAAAATATATTATTAGAAATATCGTTAGCCATTCATTCATCAGGCCCTCCTTCTAGCGCCAATTTTGTTGGGGGGTCTAAGATCCCTTTAACTCAACAGTAGGAACCATACCCGCCTTAGAGGCCCAATTAGACTATGCAGCGTTTTGATGGGTGGAATGGTTCTCCAAATCTCTCGATCTAGCTAATTTATCGATGGGCTTTACTTAATGACTAATAGGATATCTTTCTATGAAAGTTCCTCCTTCATATTAAACATTCTCTTCTATCTTTTTATTATTATTATTAGATGAGTCTCATAAAATGAGTTGTACTAGTATAAAAAAACTGAGAGAAGGGATTCTTAAATACTGAAGAAGGTTGAGCCTGGGATAACCCTAGTGCTCAAGCATGCAGACAACGATATTCACACCTATTACAAGTCTAGTAATAATACATTAACTTATGGTATTTCAATAGTAACTGAGATACAATTATTAAAAGAAAATACGCGTGCAATAAGATGAGTACAAAAAAAATAGTTTCCTTAGCTCTACCATCAATCACAAATTAACACAACGATTTGATTTTCATCATTAAGAAAAAAATAAATGCTAAATATTGAAACAAATATCTTAACAATAGATTCATAAAACCCTTACTCGTTACAGAATCAACTACTGAAATAAAAGTTGGAAGTAGTTCCTCCTCAATCCAATCACATAACGCCTTTGATGAAAAACAAATTTTATCTCTAGTTCTAGACAAAAATTCTCAACTAAGGTTGTTCATAAATAGTTCTTTACAATTCTCAAAAAGAGGGTCCTTTTCCCAAAACCATTGACCCCTTCTAAAAGGTCAATCCCCCTATTTATAGAGAATCACTAACTAAAAATAGTTGCTACAAGTTTGTGTTAAATAAACAAAAGATTGACATGTGGCGTTTGATCTCTTTGTTCTTTGGAAATCATCTTGTGGTTCTACTAGAGTGGATGACTCTTCTCATATTCATACCTCTTGATGAAGAAATCCTCGCATGTGTTAGCATACGAGAATCTGTGTTGATCCATCGGAGATGCAAGAGTTTCCTTCACTTCTACTGCTCGTTCTCTATATTTTGCAACTTTGGCACTTAATCATTGCAGAACTACACGAACCTTGATCTGATGTTCCATAAACTTTCATATTTGACCGAGTTTCATGCTTGCCACCTGTGAGATCTCCACTCCCCATGCTGAGTCCAAATCTGCATGTCATTTGACTATGGCATGCAAGTCGAAAAAGTCTTTGGGTGAGCCGAACTCTCGGAGGCCAATGTCTCTCATATCCCGATTGATCTTTTCCTAGCTTCTTTCACACTCAGACCATCTCCTATGTATTTCTCGCCGAGGCTCTTAAGCCATACTTACCCAGTATTTGGTTGCTTTCCTTATCCGGGTGATGTTGTTATCCATCAACACTCAAATACCATGCTCCTCTTCGTCTCGGCACTTCCGCACTACGTTGATGTAGTCAATTCATTCTACCACTTGGTATGCCTTTTCATACCATCTCTCCACATCCTTACAGGTTGTCAATGTCATAAGAGTATCTTCTTGATAATCGGCTACACCTGCAGTGAAAAGATGTCTTTCGCTTGTGAACTTTGCATATGCATCTTGGAACTCACTCTTTAGAAACAATGTGGCCTACGTTGAGTCTTGGTAATATTTTTCCAAATGGCGCAGATGGTCTAGATCCTTCAATGTAATGGCCAGTTCCTTTTCATCTTGCTTTGCTCAATCCAACGTTGCATCAATGATAGCCATCCCTGCGTCAATGAGCTCAAAAGTCTTCACATGTTTTGCGTTGAGAAGCTTCTCCTCTGTGGTGATGAGAATCAAGCTATCCAATGTGAGTCTTCTTTTCTTGGTGGTCCTCCTCATGATAGCTTTCCTCACCCTATCGTAAGCGATCGCATGTATATTGACGACCTCATCAACAGGCTCATGGATTTGTTGTTCTCCCTAGGTCAGAGTGTTGCCCAAGGTTCTTGTTGTATGTATTTTCTCTAGGACCGGTTATTGTGATTCTTCCATATGTTCCAATGGCTCGACCTCCATCTGGTGTTCATCGGCTGGTGAGGTATCGACCAAAATTGAAGAGTTAGTGACAAGACCAATACTTGGTGATTGGTTTTCGAGGTGTCGATCTCTAGCTGTTGCAATTCCTCCTTTTTTCCACCTGAACCTTGCTCATCCTTGGAGATGTGTTTTGGGGCCCCTGATAGGTCGAGAAACTCAATATCTAAGATATTTTCGGCCTCATGGTCACCCTGCAGAGAGTTTGGAACTAATGCATCGGGACTTGGGGCAGATGTTCCCTTGGGTTATTTCTCCTCTATAATCAGTATCGGAGTTACAAGTGAGACCTTCAAACTTTATTCATCATCATAGATGGTTATTATATCAAATAGGGGATTAGGCACACCCGTTTCACCTGGTGTTCTTGGAATCTCATACTAGGTTTGAATGGTCACCGATGATCTGGTCTGTGGTGATGGAAATCTGAGATTTTCTAGACCGGTGGTTTCCTCCAGTTGTATGACTCCGAGCCATTTAGATCCTCTTTGATTGTGATTGGGTCGGTCGGGGTGATCCTCATCATTTCTACTAGTTGAGGATCGTTCTCTAACTGGTCAATGATTCTTTGGGCTCCTTCTAGTAACAACAACCCCCTCCTTTGTGCCTTTGTGGCTTATGTTGCTCTGTTTTCTTCTCTAACCCTAAGAGCTTCTTGAGATGAATAATTTATCGTTTCGACCTGCTCATCCATACTCATATCTTTGAACCTAGTCATGTTCGGGTTGACTTTTCTTTCTAATACCTCCTCCTAGTCCTAAGCACATTTTGTAAAGATCTCATCTTCAAACTTGTCATGTGCGTATGGCCAGCAGGAAGAGACTTGTGACGCATGTTGGAGAACTAGGCCTTTAGGATCACGCTTACGAAACCGGCCTATCAGGAACATGTATTCCAGCTGACTCAAAACCTCTTGTTTTGCTTGAGCCATGTCCTTCACTATACAAAACCCTACATGGAAACCGTAGGGTATGAATGCTTGCTTCTTATCCTTAACCAAAGTACCGTTATAGCCCTGTAGGATGGTATGATAACAGATTTCTCCTACGACAAGTCGGTCTAGGACGTGAGCAGGGAGAAAATTTGTTGCTCTGGTGGCCCCAAACACCCTGATATAGGTTGTGGTTTCATCCAGGTACTAGTGACCTACTTTCAAAATCATTTTCTTGGCCACTACAAACAACCTTGGGCATTCCTTTTTGAATATAATGAAATAAACTCGAGCAATGAATTCATCGCAAATGAGAGCATAAGACTTCTTGTACCTGTTTCCCCATAGGATGTTGAAGTAGACATGTACAGGAAGCTCTGCAATGTGCCAACTCAGATTCATGTCGGCGAAGACATTCCTTGTGCAAATTACGTCCAACAGATATGAGGCCATGTGAAACACGGGTGCTTATATGTCCTTTGGTGACTGGGCCTACAATATATTGGTGCTCAATTTCTTGGAGATAATTTCTCCCCAGTTGAAACTACTCCCAGAAATAGCCACAGTGTATGCCAGGGGCATCCATGCCTCCAAGAACTTGGCGCAATATTTTTCTCCGTATAATCAATGAATTAGAGCCATTAAGTAGATATATGGCTCCCTCATATTCACTTTCCCATACCAGTCGTTGCTCCGGTTTGTAAATTTCTTGTCTTCTTTCCACCAGGAAGCCATTAATTGGTTGGTGTCATGGAATTCATAGAACTTCACCACGAATAAATCTTACTGGTTAATTATGTTGAATAAATCTCCCCATTATGGGAGCATTATCTTTGATCTAGTAGTTGCTTCTATATCATGAAACACAGGGGCTTGAGAAAATGCCTTCTTGGTCGATGTTTTGATGACCCGGCTCCGCTCTGGGAGAAATTTCCAACTGCCTCACTATGTCGGGAGAAGATCCTTCACCAATCTTTGCTTCCTTTAATTTTGGTGCCCTCGGCGAGCGTCTGGTCATTGGCTTCTTTGAAGGCATTTTACCGGCAGCTAGAACAACGTTAGATACCATGTTAAAGATAGAATGCTAATACATAAAAATGCAACCACCGAAATGAACAAGTTAACACATACATCTTCTTTGCACTAGCTTAACCTGGTTTTTTGAAATTCTGAGAATCAAACACAACTCTCTTCGCTTCTTCGACTACTCTCGAAATGCGAAACTTGTGTGTAGAATGGAGTTGTTCGAAGCTATATTAGTGATTTAAACAGATATAGTACTTACCTTGCACACCAGTTATCCAATTTGGGGTGTATGTGTGGTTCTACAAAATCTTCCGCCAGATCCGCATTATGCTTGAGATTTAAATGCAGTCGTAGGTTGGTGGCGCAGATGTGGGCTATAATGTGGTTCATCAACAATTTCAAATTCCCATTGTCCGATCGGTGCACAAGGTAGAAACGTATGCAGAGTGCGACATTAATTAGTCGATTAAATGGTAGAATATGATCTTATTGTGTGTTGAAAACGTCCCATCATTCCACTAAATTAATGAGTGAATCGGGAGTCATCACTTTTCTTTGGACAATGTTCGTTGATATCTCTTGGAAAAAAATCTGACACTGATCCATCTTGTCTTAGAACGTTGATGGGGAAATGTCGACTTGGAAGTGTGACTAAAACACGGGGAAACTTAAGGTGACTTGGGATGAAACCAAGTCGTACGAAATACCTATGCGACAAAGACACCCGGTGTTTGAGATTGGTGTCTTCATTTAATTGTATTATTCGAAATTGGGGATTTTCATTAGATAAGTGTTTTAACAAACAGGTCCTACCCTGTCGATGCCAAAAATCATCAAGGATCGATGATCGACGATAAGTTTAAACAAGTGTTCCCATATTAACCCCCTCAAAACTTGTCGATGTCGAAAATGCATCAGGGATCGGTGATCGACGATGTGTAAATGCATAAATTTTCAATGATTTAACCCTTTGAGATTTCACCAATCCCCGATAAAACGCATCGGTAATCAACTATCGGAGGTTCATCATGGCCCATGTCAATTTTATCCCTCTTGTATTTCGTCGACGCCGATGAGAAATCGACCACCTCCTAAATCGTCTTTGCAAACAACTAGGGCACATTTACTTCACTTTTTACTGATGTCGGTGATACATCAGCGATCGACGATTATTGTTACTATGTGGTCATTTCTACTTGTTCGGAATTTGTGAACGTCGAACATAAGCACGTGGGTCACAATTTTAGCTGCAAATTCTTAGTTAAAATGCCAAGTTCTTTTTAGACACAAAGGTTTCACTTTGACAGGTTCAAATAAATCCATCTTACTCGATGAAGCGACATGAAATCGAAATTAGCAATTCCTCCACAACGGTTTCAATTCATAAAGCAGAACCAAAAGAAAACAAGTGGTACCCAAAAGAGAAAAATTTCATAAAAGCTTTTAGGGTGTGTTGAGCACTCAACATTATCCTGTATAATGTCTTGTTCAAAGTAATAATAACACTACGAGGCCTAGACTCATATACAACATGACGTTTCCATAAATAAGTTTGGCCCAGAAGAACCTTACAAACTTCAAGAGGAGAAACATCGCACAATACCTCATCTTTGAAGGGTATTAGTCACCATTAAAAAAATTTGTGCAAAATCAAGATTTCAAAATCTAGTGGGACGCTAAACTGGTTTGGAAGCTTGATAAACTAGGAAAGGGGCTAAATATGGCAGGGAGGGGATAAATCTGGCAGGAGCACAAAGTTGATCAAGCCCAACACGTCACGGATCGTGAGTTCTCAATATCAATGGCCGAGAATGATTTTAGGGGGAGAAGTTGTGCGGGGGCTAATTTTGGGCAATGGGCCCGAAATTTAAACCATGGTTTTCGTTCGGGGTTACGTGGCACCACCAACTGCATTTTGGGATGAAAAGTGGTCGCCTAAAATCATTTTCTCATGCCCCCAAAAAGCAGAAAAGTATAAAAGGGCGTTTGGTCGTTTATTTTATTTTATTTTGAATGTTGGACTGTTAAAACATTGGCGCGACCACCATCTTTCAACTGCAACTCAACAGTACACCAATTGCGCACCATTTTCACTTGTTTCTAGGTATTTTTCATCACAACCATGGATCCCATAATAACCTCAGTAACAGAACAAGATCCTGTGG
>ML817257.1:20159-68118 GCA_009831015.1 Picea engelmannii | reverse complement strand
TTGAATATTTTTACAAAAATATCGCCAAACATTTATAGTTGACATATGAAGGATTAGTAAGATTCACCAAGGTTTCTACATTTTAAAATAAATTTCCATCCTTAAAATCATCCCTGATGAAGAAGTATTTGTTCTTTGAGGAAATGACACAAATAAGTAGGAGGGTGATAAATAATAGAAATGAAAGAATAAGATATATGATATCCAATCTCATTTATATAGAATAATCTATTGTTATCAGCAAAATCCATTTGTTGGGACAGATCCCACCTATCCATCTATGAAGTTGGTTACTACCTCTTTGATATCTCAACAAGAGGTAAAGACTACTCCCACCTCAGATGGTCATGTTTCTGGGGTGATGAAAAGGGGGAAAAGGAGAGGTGAGGGACTTGTGTAAAATCCCTCTTAGGACCACCCAACCTAGGTATTGTCATCCCTCAACTTCCTAAGTGGCCAAAATGGATTGGGGGTTGAAGATTATAGACAAGGGGATGAAAATGAGCGTGTTGATTTTGGACCAGCAAATTAATAAAAGAGAACAACAAATTGTTTTTTCCCTTATGGCCTTGGGAAAAGCTTTGAAATTGGTTCTCGGGGTTTCGAACAATCGCTCAGTGAATGACTTGTGAAAAATATTGAAAAATAAAAGTCAAAACACCTTTTAGTAATCTACAACCATATCATGTAAGGTGGTTGTAAGTGATGAAAAAAAAGATTTCTAGTACTTGTAATGTGTGGGAACAAGCCCAGAATGGTCTGGTATTACCCAAAATTTCCCAGAAAGTGATTCAGGGAATTTTTGAAGTCTAAAAAAGGGATCTGAAAATGAAATTACATCCCTTTAGTAAGATGCAACAACTATGGAAAAAGGATGTAACTAGCTACAAATTAATATTAACCAAGGTGTTGGGTGGACTGACGAAAGGTAAAGACTCTACACATGTGTTAATTGTGATTTTTATGTTGGTTAATCACATGTTGTGGTTACCATACCGTTTTGAAGGTCCTCCCAATCAGGAAAACACCTATTATCCCACAACTTATCCACTTAATATAAAAGGAATGACCTTACGTAGACCACTTGGTTAGAACAAAGAGTGCCCTATGTAGTTTAGAGAAGGAGGGGTTAGACCCTTCCCATTACTAATGCTTTCAAACTCTTAAATACGCTTGGATGGAAGAAGGATACCTACATAAAGGAAGAGGCTTAGGACCCCCCCCGGGGAGTTTTAGTTGAGCTTAACCAAGAAGAGTAGTATTCCAACCAAGCTAAGTTATTCAACTTCTTGACCATGTGATTTACAAGATAAAATCAATATCACTCAATTGATACCAAGCAAACAAATTATGAGGGGATACTAATGAATATTCCCTGGCTTTGACTCCTGGTATTCTAGAAATTCAAATTGCATAAATTGAAAAGACCAATCCATTCACATGGAAATATCATGTATTTCTTTCGTAAACATGTCTCTTGGTCAGAAAAATATGAAATCTAGCTCACTACCTTTTGTTTTTCAAGTGTTTCAAATGTTTTGATGTTTTTATTTTCCCAATTTTGTGAATGGCCCCTTTAGGGGTAGCAACTTGTAAGTTAGAAATAAAATCAAATAAAAAATATAAATGAAAACTAGTTCACCCTCCCTACTAAACTTGACATTAACCACAGTAGGTATGATGGTAGGGAAACCCAACCATCACTCGATCAAAGGGTTATGCGCATTTTTATCTTCGTCTTAGGTGGTCTGGTACTCGAATAAATTCAATAAAGAGTAAAATAAAAATCTACACTATTCATCCCAAAGGAACGAGGTTGAAGCGCTTTGTGGGCCGCATAGTCCCCATGTGCATGAGAGCTTCAACTAGTTCCTTGTTTGGGCATTGAAAATTATTTAATACAAATTAAATGAATGACAATATACAAATAGAAATTTCATATTTTTATGAACAAAAAATTAAATGAAAACTCAAAATTTTCTTTACATGAGCATGGTAAAATAACAATGAAGCATGTGCAAAATTTATGAAACTGAGTGAAGTGAAAACAAATATAAATTTGAGAGTGGGTGAAGGATTTTACAAGTTTTTTCGATGTTTTTGGTTTGATGCCCTGCTGGCCCCTTGATCCAAAAAGATCTTTTAAAGACAATGGTTGTGTTTTAAAGCATGAATTAATTAACCATTTAGGAAACTGATGAAAGAGGAAGAATTAATAATGAAACATGGTAGCCATAAATCAATATACAAATATGGAAATAAGCATGAAGAAACAACAAACCATAAACAACAAAGTTGATAACGAAGTTCGGCAATCTTGCCTACGTCTCTGGGCCTTTGTCTCAGTGGGCAAGGCTTTCTTATTTTTGTTCAAAGCTTTAAAAGTACATCATAATAGTGCCAAAAGGATTACAAACTGATCTTGTTTTGTTCTACCAAATCTCAAGAACCCAACAAAACTGACGGCACTGAAAACAGATGAATGAAGCTCCCAAAAATGGCTTGCAAACGTGCTCTCCTCAATGGCTTCCCTGCATAAAAAT
This sequence comes from Picea engelmannii, assembly GCA_009831015.1. Classification (NCBI taxonomy): domain Eukaryota; kingdom Viridiplantae; phylum Streptophyta; class Pinopsida; order Pinales; family Pinaceae; genus Picea; species Picea engelmannii. Next base: position 65,575 of record ML817257.1, on the reverse strand, counting down.
GGCTTTGGATCAACAATTCTTCAGCGTTTCCCTGTTCTGAACCTCCCTCCATGGCTTCAATAACCTCTGGTTTATATAGACTTGAAGTGGGTAACAAACTCCCAACTTCCCTCTAAGATCTGGCCTCAAAAAGGGCCCAAGATCCTCCAAAAATAGACTAAATCCATCAAAACTGCTGAAAAAATCAATAAAAATCATATAATAAAGTGGAAAAACCCACATTTGGGCATAAATTCGGGTGCATCCCTTTTTTTTCATGGGCTCCTGGTCATATGGAGTACTTCCATGTGCCCAAGTGCTAAGTCCTAGCGTGTTGCCCCCCCTGGATTCTTAGCCCTGGTCGTATGCAGTGGCCATGTGGCCTCGGGCTCCTATACTCTACACGCTAGATGGTTAGACTCCATGGTTTAAGCCTTTGGTTACGCCCTTAGTCGACGGGCTAGCCCAACTGACCAAGGATAACCCCTAAACCTCCACGCCAACAAACACGATACTTATCCGGGTCATATGGTAATCCATATATTTCGGGGCTAGGCTCCATTGAAAACGCGTTGGGATAACTCCATAACACATATGCACCAACAGTTAACGCATCTGGTCACATAGCAACGATCATATGTGTGTTTTTTTCATCGGGGTTGGGGATAGGCCCCAGTCCTTTAGTCTACCATTTCACATTTCAATACACATTATATATAAGTTTTACACCATAGTAATCTAGGAACACCACGGACAAGTTGGTAGCCCGACCCTGCCAAGTCGCTCCCCCAGGCCCGAAGGTCGCAGGTTTGACTCCCTGGGAGTCCATAAAACTTTTACCAATATGACCAATGGAGGGGTGCCATGTGACATCCCAAGACTGGGCCACATGGCACCATGTTATTCTCCTGCACAAGGACATGTGTCTACATTCAATTCGACTACGTTTGCCACATGTATGCCTTGTCAGCATGCCAACTGTACCTGCTACGTGTCACCCTTGCAATGGTTCCACATGTCACGATCTGACTCGTCCATATCTTCAACTTCCCACATCAGCATGCCAACGCACTGTGCCACGTCATTTGTGCATCCGTACAACCTATATAGTCAACTTCCACGTCAGCACTGTACAGATTGTACAGTCAACATTTTGTTTTGCCTGTTTGACAAAATGAACAGACCATGATATCTTTTGCATATGGTGTCTGTTTGAGCACGTTCAAGTTGTGTTGGGTTCATATCGAGGAGGCCTACGCACACATCCGTTTTGAAGCCATTCTGAGCACTTTGATTTTTAGGCCTTCCTGGACCCATTTTGGTTCCTGGATCCATTATGGATCACGCCTCCCCACTAAATACCTTTTGGTCCTCCAAAAGGATACTAACCAGTCATCAAGTGTGAGATAGGCCACCCGACTTGTTCTCTATCTTTAAACTCTGTCATGTGCACCTGTCTTATCAAGATCAACTGTAAAACAACCATGATAATTGACAACATATTGTTAGCCATTTGTACTCTATCACATCTTACTGAAGCCACTATCATCCATGTTGACAACATTACTAATGATAACATCAGAAACATGACTACAAGTGAGCTAATATGTTTGTAATACTTGCACAACATTAGCTTATCTTGAAGCAAAGTGTGATTGATCTTCCATTCTACGATCATCTTGGGTTCTTGTTTAAGATCAATTACTTGATTTGAAACAATTATAGGTGTGTTTCTTGCATGATTTTCCTTTCTTAATTGTTCCATTGTTTGAAGAGATTGATTTTCTTTAAAATGATGAGCATGTACAACATATTCTTTTCCTTCTTTGGTTAACTGATATTGATTTTGTTCCTTGTAGAAGATTTCTTTACGATCATACAAATAAGGACTGCCTAAGACCATCCCTCATTCATTGAGTGGCACCACATCACATGTTACCTCGTCCACAAACTTAGATGAAATTGCAAACTTTAATGTGCATTGCTTTGTTATGTGCAATTTATGATTGTTGCTTATCCATTTAAGTGAGTAAGGCTTATGATGCATATGAGTGTTTAATCCCAATTGTTTAACCAATTCCTCTGAAATCAAGTCAAATTGAGATCCACTATCTATCAATGTGTCGACTTTAGTATGCCTCATAATGACCCTTATATGAAACAATTTACTTCTAGAATCAAATCCATCACCAATTTTACCTGTCAAACCAACCGTTGAAATTTTAGATTCATCACCCAAATCTGATCCCAAGTCTGTTGGTCATGTTGTTGTTGCAACTGTTTGCCTCCCTTTCCTTTCCTTGAACCACTCTGGTCTCTTCTTGGGATGCAATTTGTAGCAATGGTCCTCATCATACCCTTCTTTCTTGCAATTCTTGCAAGAGGGCTTCTCTTCCTTTCTTGCCACTGAATTTTCCTTTTTTCCATTCCACTTCCTTTTGTCCTCTTTCCTCGAAGACAATTCCTCGAATACACCAACCCTTATTTTCCCTACCTCAATGTATGTAGCTTGAACATAAAACTCATCAATATTAGTAGGTCCAAATATAAATACAGTGTTACGAATATGTGCAGGTAAACCTCTTATATACTTCATAAGAGTTTCTTGGGTATGTAAAGGAATATCTAATATCAATTCCATCTTACAAAAGAAATCTGTGCATTCTTGCACTGTTTGTCCTTTTCTTAGTTTAAGACCTGAACATTCAATTAAAGCCTTATCTTTATAACTTAAAGGATAGAATTGCTTTCTAAGTGCAGAAACAAAAACTTTCCATGATGGAAATACATTACCCAATTGTTGCGTGCCATTTTCCAACTTGCTTTGCCACCAGATGAGTGTTGTGTCTGCAAGTCTAAGTGATGCCAACTTGATTTGAGTTGTCTCATCCTTGATTTGTTGCACATTGCAATAAACCTCCATCTGTCTGACCCAGTTATCAAGCCTCTCTACATTGACTTCACCATCATACATAGGTAATTTGAATTTCACATCAAGCTTAAGTAAAGGCATTTCATTTTTATGTTTATGGGAATGTTTTCTTGCAGTGGATTTAGAACTTGAACTTGAAGAAGAATAAGTTGATGGAGAAGAAGGAGGTGAAGGAGGAGTTTGAAGAGGATCCTCTCCTTCTTCACTTTTGACCTTTGAAGATTCACCTAGAACCAGTCTCTTCTGTTCCAAGTAATCCTCATATAGAACCTTCATCATCTCTGACATGGTGAAGAAAGTTTTTCAAAACTCTTTCTCATCATGAGAAAGTCCCTCTTCTGATGCCATCTTCTCACTTTCAGAAGTTATCTTTATCAATCCAATATCAAGATTCTCTTCAACAAGCTCTCCTTCACCACGACTCAACTTTTCCCTCGTAATCATGCAAACTCAAAAACCAATCGTCAACTAACTCTGATACCACTTGATCCGAAAAGATCTTTTAAAGACAATGGTTGAGTTTTAAAGCATGAATTAATTAACCATTTAGGAAACTCATGAAAGAGGAAGAATTAATAATGAAACATGGTATCCATCAAGCAATATACAGATCTGAAAATAAGCATGAAGAAACAACAAACCATAAACAACAAAGTTGATAACGGAATTCGACAATCTCACCTATGTCTCCAGGCCTTTGTCTCAGTGGGTGAGGATTTATTATTTATGTTTAAATCTTTAAAAGTACATCATAACATTGCCAAAAGGATTACAAAATGATATGGTTGTGTTCTACCAGATCTCAAGAACCCAACAAAATTGAAGTCACTGAAAATGGATGAACGAAGCTCCCAGAAATGGCCCTCAAAGGTGCTCTCCTCAATGGCTTCCCTGCATAAAAATGGCTTTGGCTCAACAATTATTCATCATTTTCCTATTCTGAACCTCCCTCCATGGCTTCAAGAACCTCTGGTTTATATAGACTTGAAATGGGTAACAAACTCTCAACTTCCCCCCAAGATTTGGCCTCAAAAAGGCCCAAGATCCTCCAAAAATGGACTAAATCCATCAAAATTGTTGAAAAAATCAATAAAAATAATATATTAAAGTGGAAAAACCCACTTTTGGGCATAAATTCAGGTGCAGCCCCTTTTTTTTTTGAGCTCCTGGTCATATGGAGTACTGCCATGTTCCCAAGCGTTAAATCCTGGCACACTTGCCCCCATAGATTCCTGGCCCTGGTCGTATGCAGTGGACATGTGGCCTCGGGCTCCTATACTCCACACACTAGATGGTTAGACCCTTGGTTTAAGCCTTTGGTTATGAAATTGGTCGGCGATCTAGCCTGAATGACTGGGACTAACCCCTAAACCTCTGCGCCAACAAACACGATATTGATTCGGGTCATATGGTAATCCATATATTCTAGGGCTAGTCTCCATTGAAAAATTGTTGGGCTAACTCCATAACACATGCGCACCAACAATTAACGCATCTAGTCACATAGCAATGGTCATATGTGTGTGTTTTGCGTCGGGGCTGGGGCTAGGCACATATGTGTGTGTTTTGCGTCGGGGTTGGGGATGGGCCCCAGCCCTTTGATCCACCATTTCACGTTTCAATACACTTTATATATAAGTTTTACACCATAGTAATCAATAAACACCATGGGTGGGCTGGTATCCCGACCCTGCCAAGTCGCTCGCCCACGCCCGAGGGTCGCAGGTTCGACTCCCTGGGAGTCCATAAAACTTTTACCAATACGACCAATGGAGGGGTGACACGTGACATCCCAAGACTGGGCCATGTGGTTGCACCATGCTATTCGTCCACACAAGGACACATTTCAACATTCAATTCAACCACATTTGCCACATGTCTTCCCTTTCAGCGTGTCAATTACACCTACCACGTCAGCCTGTGCCACATGTCACCCTTGCAGTGGTGCCACGTATCATGATCTGACTCGTCCATATCTGCAACTGCCGACGTTAGCACCTATCCACGTCAGCATGCCAGCACACCCTGCCACATCATTTGTATGGTTGTACGGCCTATACAGTCAGCTTCCACGTCAACACTATACGGACTGTATAGTCAGCATTGTGTTTTGCATGTTTGACAAAACGAACAGACCGCGATATATTTCGCATACAGTGTATGTTTGATCTTGTTCAAGTTGCATTGGGTTCGTATCAACGATGTCTACGCACACATCCATTTTGAATACATTCTGATCACTTTGATTTTTAAGCCTTCCTGGACCCATTTTGGTTCCTGGATCTATTATGGATCACCCCTTTTCCTCAAACAGGTCTTCAAGTTGTTCTCAATCACTTAAGTGAAGCAGAATGGACAACTGATTAACTCCTACAAAGTAAGCAATGAAATTTTAGTATTTTTTGGTAACCAAATTGAACTAAAGAAAACATAAAATCATAAATTGCAGCGATATAACAACCAACTAAGATGGTTGTCCCAGAAGGATAAACTAACCAAAACAATTGATTTTCCTATTTAGGACATCAATATGAAAGGGAAGAAAATTTAGGCTAAAATAAGAATGAAAAGAGAATAAACAAACAATTATAACTAAAAAAGGAAAGAGGGTTTTGAGGGCTATCCTAAGGGACCTCTATACCTTCTGACAACTAACTATGGATGAATATGTCTAAATCCTTCATGAAATATGCACCAAATCACTTTAAACAAGTCAAACATGGATGTTAGTAAGTGAAAACCAACAAGCTAAACCCAACGAAACAATAAGAAATACCTAGCTAATCAATCCCCATTGAAGATAAATAACATCATAAGTATTTACTACTACCCCTCAACCCTTAACTAGAAAGCAAACAAGTCCAACAATTGAAAGGAGAACAAATACAAACAAACACTTAGAACTCTTTAGAGAAAAATCAACGGAATTTTTATGTTTTATTCAACAATTCTCCCTTTGTACATAATCCTTCCTCTTATTTGTAAGGAGAAGGCTAGGGTTAGGTCATAAGACAATTGACACTTTTGGAAAAGTGACAAGTGGACCAACCCTAAAGTGTTTTGTCCTTATCCAAAAAGAAATAAAATCTAATTTGATTTGATACTTTAATTACAATATGTTAATCCAAAAAATAAATCATTTATGACATAAACTTTTACAAAAATTCATTTATAGAAAATAAAAAAAATTAGGTGTCACCTCATAATTTTCCTTGGGATTTGTGCCATCACAATGGCATCTTAATTGGTGTCTATGTTTTGAAGATACAATTTAGTGAAGTTGGGATGTATTAATGGTCATCAATGGTTGTCAAATTCATTAGGGTGAAGGCCCAAGGCTTGGGGAAAATATGGGATACGTTGGAGGGAAAGGGGTATTGGGTTTTCTCATTGAATGTAAGAAAATTCCCTTTGTTCGGGTACTTTTAAGACCTGATTTTATTCCCCTTTTGTTTCCTATGAGTATCCATGAGAGTTGGTGAAGGAAGGCTTCAATCCGAGCTTGATTTGGTAAAGGGAGTTAAGGGAATGAACACTTGGAAAGCTAGCCTTGTTGATGAATGCAGCTATAGGAGACATCCTCCAGCTTACAAACCTATGAGATGTGGAATATATAAGCCATGTGAAGTCTTACTCTCAGCTTACAAACCTGAGAGAAAGCCCTTAATAAAGGGTTCATGGTTCCAGCCTCGAATAGGGGCTAGGAATGTATATGGCCTCCTCCATGACGTGAGAGAGAAGAACTCTAGATGATTATCCGATGTAAGAGTGATTTGTTGAGTTAGGACGTGCTTGTGGCTAAGCACAAGGTGAACGTGGGAAATCCCGAAAAGCGTTGGGCACATCATCATGAGATTAAGAACGAAGATGATGTGATGGCATCCTCTGAACAACAACAGAGTTGATGTGAAGACTCCATATGATCCTCTTGTTGGTGGCAGTGGGAAGGCAGATCTGTACAGCAGACGTGACTATGGATGAGCATAAGTGCACGTGTGAGGACCTAGCTCATCTTTGTAATGTAGTGACTCCGGTCTATGGAATCCCTATGGATGTGGCCCCTAGTGGATGAGCACTAGTGGGTGTATCAGATCCTTTGCTATATATTGTTCAAGAGTCAGACCTACATGTAACCCTAGTTATTATGTAAAGGGTACAGGTCGGCACTATGTTAATATGATTAATATAAATAAGATAATTAATAATGAAAATATTAATTATAATAATAAAGTGTGTTTGAATTAGAGAGGTCGGCCATGTTGTGCCAATAAGAGTCCCTTGCTAAATCATTCAAAGTCTAATATAAGTAGGAGATGATTCTCCATTGTAGAATCATATCCTCCTTAGATGTTTTGGAAATTTCAGCAAGTACTTCTCTTTGGAAAAGGTGCGCACCTCTCTTGGGTGCTAGGGTTTCCAGGGCTTAAGAACCTTTTTGTGTGCTAAGTCATTTTGGTGGTGAAAGGTATTTCTCTTGAAGAATATAGCAAAGGATTTGGTTGGGTTTTTCTCCCTTTTTTGAGAAGGGTTTCCCGGGATATATCTTGTGCACTTGTGCATGGTGTTTCTTCTTGTGATCTTGGTTGCAGCAAACATTCTTGTTTATCGTTAAGACATGATGAAATTAAATGAACTACATGCTTAACCTAGCTTATGAAAACTCAACATGGTATCAGAGCATAGGTCTTGAAAGAACCCATTATACAAGCATTCTCCACAAGCAAAAGGAAAAATGTCATTGTTGTCGTACAAGAAAATTAGGGTTTTTATTGAAGAAGATTTTCAGCCTCAAAACCATCTAGAAAAGTGTGCCCTAACCCAAGGAACTCTTTGGCACCTTCAACACACCTTTTCATTGGGTAGATCTCTCGGAAAGTGAAACCCTAGTTTTCACAAAGTACCAGAAGTACCAGAAAACCAGAAGTACTAGAGTACCAGAAGTACCAGGAAACCAGAAGCACCAGTCCAGAAATCCGTTGGCCAAGTTTGAGGGGGTAAAATTTTGATTTTTAGAAATCTGACTGCACCAGCTTACTCTCCTTAGCACAACGTATCTAACCCCTAGATCAGAATTTCAAAATTTGAAGTTTGAAAAATTAAGGTTTCCTCATAAAACCCTAAGTTGCAATTTCAGAATCATGTGCAGTATCAATAGCAGTTGCAGTATCAGTTGATGCATCAGTTGTTGCACCAGTTTCAGTCACCCTTGAAGTATTTTAAGAGTTGGTAAATATTACCGTTGCTACCAGATGGTGTCACTACCTACAAATGCTATCAGAGGTATGTACTCACATATGTTTAAATTGTTAAGCTTTAAAGGGTATTTGCAGGAGAAGGGATCTCTTGCCATAGATCTAGAAAGATCTCAAGATCCAACACATTCAGAAGAATAATGAAACCTAGGTTTGATTATTCTAATATGCATCTACTTGTTATGACATTATTCTGATCTTGATTGCATATTGAAGCTATGACCATCATATCAACCTTTGGTCAAAATTAAAATCAAGATATTAGATGGATTAAAGTTGAGATCATAGAGTTTGTTCTCTAACCCAACCTTTTGTCAAGATAGAATATTGTCCTAGTACAAAAGATAGGTTGAAGGAAGCACTTGTTATCTTGAGTGAAGGAGACTTGGAAGAAAAGCAACACACTGGAAGACTCCAGGTTTGAATGTTGTAATTGTCATTCCTCTAAACTTATATTTGTATAGTTTGCTACATTACAAGTAGGCATTGTAGTTGTGTTAACAATCCTTAAATTTTTTTGATTCTAGAGATGTACTCATTATTCTCCTTTAGGAGATATTCTTATTTTGGTTCCTCTTGTTTTCTTGTTCCAAACAGGTCAAGAACAAAGGAATATGCTTATCCCTCAGAGGGATTCAAAACTATTTGAGAAAGAGGAAGAATAGAACCATCCCTGAGACAATCAATGCAATAATGCATGATCAAAATATTTCTATAATTTCATGGGAAGAAGCATGCATGACACAGTATATGTTCAGAACAAGAGTCTTCACCAGAATAGAATCCTTCACCAGAGTGAAGCCTGAGATTGAACACTTCAGGTTATTTGGGTGCCTAGTGTATTTCCATGTACCCAAAGAGAAGAAGTCCAAGCTAGATCCTTTAGAAATAAAGGATGCAGTGAATCTTCAAAGACATTTCAGATCGACATCCCTGATCAGAAACAGATTGAGACAAGAAAAAATGTTGTCCTTGAAGAAGAGATAATCTTTCAAATATCCAGAGAATCTTACATGGAGATTGACAGTAAGACCATACCTTCTCCCCCTTCAGTAGTTCATAGGGAGAAAGACAGTATTCCAGTTGATCCAATTTCTCCAGTTGATATGTTCAAAGATATTGCAGTAGGGCATAAAAGGCCTACCTAAACTCACTCTGCTAGAGGCAGAGAAACATATAATCTTCTCAAGGCACATTCCAAGAAAGAAAAAAGAGATTTTTTGAGCTATCCTTCAGTCATGATCCACTTCATTGATGCTGAGACTCCTTGTCTTAGAGAAGAAACAACAGAACTCATATGGCAAGATGTCATAACAGAAGAATACAAGTACATATTAAAGAATGATGTATAACATATTATTCAGGAATCAGAAAGGGAATTTTGTGGTAACTTCCAAGTGGATCTATAAGATCAAGCATGCAGCTGATGGAAGCGTCGAGAAATTCAAAACGATATCTATAGCCAAAAGGTTTCTCATAAACAGAGGGAGTTGTCTATGATGAGACACTTGACCCAGTGAACGTGATACACTTCCATCTGTACTACCTTCCATGATTTGGAAACTATATCAGATAGACAGATTCTTGATAAGTGTGGATTTCAACAAAAATATTGTTTATCCAAACTTATATTATTACAGTGTTGATAACAAGAGCTTGATTTTGATGACTTATTCAGAAAGCCTTGTTGTTGAAAACAAGCAAGCATTGAATTTTGATTTTCATAAAGGATCTGAGTACGATACACTACTTTTTGGTACAAGAAGTATGACATAATGAAAATCCACCATGATGGATTTAAAGAAGAAGATTGATGATGATTCAGACGAGACTAATCCATAGTTGATTGGATCACTGATGTATCCGGTCAACACCAAACTTGATTCATGACATACAGTGAATGTGATGAGTCAACCGAGATAGACTCACTAGGCAACAACAAAACATGTATCAAGACACAGTTGGATATGGTACGAGATATGCCTCCATTGTGAACTTGAGTTGGTGTACTACGTCGATTCAGATTGAGAAGAACGTACACTGGACCAGAAGAGAACATCTTGTTGATGTTCTACCTTGAAATATTCCATGATTTCCTATTGCAACAAGAAACATAACTCAGTATCCTTAAGTGCACCAGAGATAGAGTATATATATATAATAGTAAGTGTGTGAAGCAATGTGGCTTCACATACTTCCAATCTACTTGACCATGAGGTATATCCTATGTTGATGAAAGATAGCCATATATGAAGCTCCTTACAAAACCCAGAGATTCCTCATGGTTTATCACACAAAGAGATTAAATTTTATTATATCAGAGATATGATGCAGAAGAAAATTGTATGTTTGCAGTACCCTTATCCACCTGAGTAAACTGCAAAATTCTACACCAAACATTTACTTGGTGAAAAAATCCTTCTGAGTTAAGAGGGAGTATGGATGACCATTGGCCAAAAACAAAACTCAGAGTACATCGATATGAGACTTGGCTTGATGGAGAATGCCTCCCTAGCTGAGAGGGAGTGTTGATGAATGCAATGATACGAGACATCCTCCATCTTACAAACCCATGAGATGCGGAATATAACATCCATGTGAAGTCTTACTCTCATCTTAAAAACCTGAGATAAATACCCTAATAAAGGGTTTGTGGTTCCAGCCTGGGACAGGGGATAGGAATGTATATGGCCTCCTCCATGACGTGAGAGAGAATAACTCCAGATGATTATCCGATGTAAGAGTGATTTGTTGAGTTAGGACATGCCTGTGGCTAAGCACACGCTGAACTTGGGAAATCCCAAAAAGTGTTGGGCACATCATCATGAGAATAAGAACGAAGATGATGTGATGGCCTCCTATGAACAACAATAGAGTTAATTTGAAGACTTCAAATGATCCTCCTGTTGGTGGAAGTGGGAAATCATATCTGTAGAGAAAACGTGACTATGGATGAGCATAAGTGCACGTGTGAGGACCTAGCTCATATATGTAATGCAATGAATCAGGTCTATGGAATCCCTATGGATGTGGCCCCTAGTGGATGAGCACTAGTGGGTGTATCATATCCTTTGCTATATATTGTTCAAGAGTCAAACTTACCTCTAACCCTAGTTATTATGTAAAGGGTACAGGTCGGCCCTATGTTAATATGATTAATATAAAGAAGATAATTAATAATGAAAATATTAATTATAATAATAAATATAATAATAAAGTGTGTTTGACTTTGAGAGGTCGGCCATGTTGTGCCAATAAGACGCCCTTGCTAAATCATTCAAAGTCTAATATAAGTAGGATATGATTCTCCATTGTAGAATCATATCCTCCTCACATGTTTTGGAAATTTCAGCAAGTACTTCTCTTTGGCAAAGGTGTGCACCTTTGTTGGGCACTAGGGTTTCTAGGGTTTAAGCACCCTCTTGTGTGCTAAGTCATTTTGGTGGTGAAAGGTCTTTCTCTTGAAGAAAATAGCAAAGGATTTGGATGGGTTTTTCTCCCTTGTTTGAGAATGGTTTCCCAGGATATATCTTGTGTACTTGTGCATGGTGTTTCTTCTTGTGAAATTGCTTGCAGCAAAAATTATTGTTTATGGTTAAGACATGATGAAAATAAATGAACTACATGCTTAACCTAGCTTATGAAAACTCAACAGGCCCATCACACCAAATAGACACAAACCTGAATTTGTATTCCTTCATTTTGTATCTCTTTCCACCATATTTCCACTTCCTTTCGTTTGGCTCAAATCATGCTCCAGATGAGAGATATATGGCCTTAGAAAGGTCACATAAAAGCTTTGATTAGAGGGATGATCATGGAAAATTTTAAAATTAAGGGAAACATTCTAAATGGGAAACCAAAATTGGCAAGTTGCTACAACGAAATATGGTTGTATATAAAATGGGTTCCCTTTCGTTTGATCCAATTTTGCCCCGAAGGCTCCTAATTAGGCCTCCCTTTAGCACATGTCTCCTAGTTAAAAGGGTCCCTAACAGTCTGGAATGATTCATTGAAAATATAGGATGTATTTGCAAGATTGAATGGCATAGTTGGATTATACACTTCAACATGATCATTTTTATTATTCTTGAGAGAAAATATGCCTCTGAATGAGGAAGATATGAAATTAAAAATCCCAGTGTCTCTTAGGGGGACTAAAATCCCAAGAACTTCGGAATCGTTTCTAGCTCATACCCTTCAAAACTAGAAAGCTAACAAGAAAATCCAATCGACCTACATCTCGCAAGCAGAGGAAATTCCGCAGTATGAAATCTTGTCTCCCCTCCTGGGGGAGGACATCTAATACATGCAAGAACATGCCCTCATATGAAAATTTATGGGCCTTTATCCATCTAATAAATCCCTCATGTGGTGGATCAAAACTAGATGGAATCCCAAAGGAGATAGCTCCCTCAAACTAGGATCCAATGGATTCCTTACGACCATCTTCAACCTGGAGGAATATCGAGAAAGAGTCTTCCAAGGAGGACAATACTTCTTCAACTCTGCTAGCCTATATATGCGTATCTGGAAAGAGAAATTTACTCTGAAAAAGGAAGATTTCATGGAATCCCATGTATGTATTAGACTATACTCACTCCCACGAGATTACTAGCGCATGGAATTCTAGAGGGTATAGGGAACACTCTCAAATCCTTTGTCAACATCACAGATTCCACCCTTCAAGGTCAATATACCTCCTACGTCCAGATCTGTGTCTACCTCAATGTCTCCAAAGATCTGCCAACTTCAATTTTCCTTAGATATAGGGAAGTCGACTGGCTCCAGACCCTAAATTATGAACACATTCCCTTTCAATGTCAAAAATTCCATGCTCATAGGAAAAATTTTCAGGGAATGTCCCCTGAACAACAAATCAAATCCCCCCAACCCCCAACCAAAAAATGTGAGGTAGGATTTGAAAATTTCCAAGCCAAGTGCAAAGCCCAAAAGAGAATTCCCACCAAACCCAAACCCAACCCCAAAGGCCCCTGCATCAGTAATAGTTTCGACTCTCTATCTAACCTATCAKAKAAAKACATTATCGACCCAAACCCCTTGGCTGAAACCCAACCAAGTGCCYARMGTAGACAAGAAAAATAACTTATCGCCACTAGTGCTCCCTCCCCCCTMAAGTCYGACCCCCAACCACCAAACCAAGATGATCCAATGGGCCCCTATGAACCCCTAAAGGTAGAGTAGGATGATATGGAAKACATGGATCTGGGAKATCTATATCTGCAAGGCATAATGGAAACATGTGAAYGGAAAGAGGAACACWYAATACCAGATCAACAAATAATACTATTTCAAAGTGCCCTGATCAGATCAAGGAATAAAGAGAAAGGAGMAGTRACCCAAAAAGGTAAGAATAATGTACTTKCATATTTAGGAGTCAAAAACACTTCAAGMAAATAAATTATTAAGGTTCTCAAAGATGACAAAAAAAGAGGAAGGCCATCCAACAAGAAACTCTTACAAGAACTGGGAGAAGTCCTTCTAAATTATGGAATGATTAAGAGTATGGCRGAAAAATTCTCCTCACACCCCCAACCTTCCCAATGAAATACATMTCATGGAAYRGAAGAGGCCTTAACATACCAAGTAAGMAAAGATGCTTAAATACCTTAATATCTGAGGAAAAACATTCTATAATGATGATACAAGAAACCAAGTGCACTTTCACAACTATGGAAAAAATGGCCACCAGATGTTGGAGAAGTTGCAATTTCATATCGGTAGATGTCGAAGGAGAATCATGTGGTTTAGCCATCCTCTGGAACCCCGACGAAATCTCCCTTTCCTCTGTCTTCACCACCCATCGTACTATATCATCCAAATTCCAACTAATAGGTTTTGACCAATCATGCTACATCACTAATGTCTACGGCCCTCAAATTATGCAGGATAAATTAACCTTTCTGCAGTCCCTCTCCCTTACTTCTCCACTCTTGGAAATCCAGCCTTGGATCATAGGGTAATACTTTAACATAATAACCTCTCTCCCATAGAAAAGTGGAGGCTTAAGCCGACTGGATCAAGACTCCAATAGATTTAATGAAACCATCAGTGACCTAGGCTTGGTTGACCAGGAAACCACAAATGGAACCTTCACCTAGAGAAACCACTAAGCGGGCCAACACCACATAGCCTCTCGTCTAGATCTCTTCCTCATCTCAGAACCTCTTCTTCAAAGAAACTTCTCCATAGAAACCACCATTCTCCCCTATCATGGATCAAACCACCATCCCATCAACCTCCCCATCGACATCCTAGCTAGCCCCTAAAATTGTCCCTTCCACTTTGAATCCTTCTGGATGACGGACCCCTCCTTCCACTCCAACTTTCCCTCCTGGTGGAAGGAAGAAGTCATCAACTTGGGCTCCCTAATGTATAGAATCTAGAAACAACTGAAGAACCTGAAACAACAAATCAAGTTATGGAATAAATCAAAATTTGGCAACATATTTCAAGCCAAAAAACAACTTCAAGAAAGAATGAAAAAAAAAACATCAGATGATTTCTTCAGGGTGTTCCCACGAGATAATAGAGGAATAAGTCTCTCTCATGGCCCAAATAGAAACTAGAGACAAGCACGAGGAAATAATATGGAAACAAAAATCAAGAATCCTATGGCTCCAGGAAGGTGAGAGAACAACACATTATCTCTCTAAAATACCAACAAGGAAACAAATTAAGAAACCACCAAGACATCCAATTAGATCTTCTTCAATTCTACAAAACTCTAATGCAAGAACCACAGTTGAATCTAAAGGATGCAATAAAAAACATTAATCAGCATATTCCAAAAATGATAAATGAAAACCATAATGAAGCCCTAATGAGGCCAATCACCATGGAAGAGGTAGAGCAAGTGATTTGGGAGATGTCTAAAAGGAAATATCCAAGACCAAATGGATTCGCATTGGACTTCTACCAAGCATGTTGTCTAGAAATAAAGAATAAGTTTGGGAAGCAGTGGAAGACTCTAGAAAATTTGAAAAATTCGTCCCAGCCTTCAACACTACCTTCCTCACCCTCATCCATAAAAAAGACAAAGTTGAAACACCCAGCAAATGTCTCCCTATATCTCTTTGCAATGTCATCTACAAACTCATTTCCAAAATCATTGCAAATAGACTAAAACCCCTCCTCCCCTCCCTTATCTTCCTAGAGAATATAGGTTTTGTGGAAGGAATACAAATCCTAGATAGTATCATCCTAACACATCACCTTATCCACTCTCTTGATTCCTCCAAGAAACTCGGAATGATCATAAAATTATACCTCTCAAAATCCTTTGATAGCCTAAACTGGAACTACATCCTCAACATCTTGGTGGTTTTTGGATTCAGTGAAATTTGGATACAATGGATTCATTCCATGCTCTCCATGACCTTCTTTTCTATATTGGTTAACGGTTCCCCCTCCCTGACCTTCTCCCTAACCAGGGGTATCCGACAGGGAGACCCCCTCTATCCCTTCCTCTTCATCCTGATGGAAAAAGGATTGAGAAGAGATATTGAGGCAGAAGTGGAGCTACGAAACTGGAAAGGGATTTATCTCCATGGAGAAGAATTCCAAGCCTCGCATCAAAAATTTGTGGATGACACAATGCTAATGGCTTCTCCAACTCTGAAGGAATCCCTAACAATCAAGCAAGTCCTCCTCAAATTCTATGAATCCTTAGTGATTTGTGTCAACAACGAGAAATCCAACATCTTCTTCTTCAACAACCCTCATTCGATCTAGCATCACCTAATAGGTCTCCTAGGGTTCCAACCAAGAAATCTTTCATCCAAATACCTAGGATTTCCCTTAACAGAGAACTCCTTAAAGAAAAAAAATTGCAGGACCTCCTAGAAAAGATGGAAAAAAACTAGGCAAATGGTCTTTCCTTTCTCTCAGCATATCTAGCAGAATCATCCTCATCAAATTGGTCCTTCAAACAATTCCCATATACCATATATCATTTATAGCAGCACCAAAATATATTATCAGAGCGATAATAAATCTTCAAAGAGACTTCCTATGGGGCAGGTCAAAAAACAAGAATAAATGGGCATTAGTGGTGTGGGAAACAATTTGTCTTCCAAAACTGAAAGGCGGTCTGGACTTGATGGATCCAAAAAACCTTAGCTAAAAAATGGGGGCTAATATATGGTGGCACTGGTTGACTAATCCACATTCTCAATGGGCCAGCCTTTGGAAAATTAAATACACCCAAAACCAGCAAACCAGACAGATAATCAGAATGAACAATATGTTGATTTTTTATAATCTAGGTTAAGCATGTAGTTCATTTCAATTTCATCATGTTTTAACCATAAACAAGAATTTTGCAGAAACCAAGATCACAAGAAGAAACACCATGCACAAGTACACAAGATATATCCTGGGAAACCCTTCTCAATAAGGGAGAAAAACCCAGCCAAATCCTTTTCCATAATCTTCAAGAGAAAGACCTTTACCACCAAGAATATCCTAGCACACAAGAGGGTACACAAAACCCTAGAAACCATAGCGCCCAAGAGAGGTGTGAAACTTTGACCAAGAAGTGTAATTGCTGAAATTTTCAAAACTCACAAGTGTGTGTGTGTGTGTCTACAAATGAAACATTTCCTCGTACTTATATTAGACTTGTCCTATCAACTAAATTTTATATTGGCACAATAGGGCCAAATTCACTTAGACATATTAATTGTTTATTATTATAATAATTAATATTACTATTACTATTACTATTAATATTAATTATCTTTTACAGATTATCTTTAGACACAATAAGATAGGGTTGACCTGTACCCTTTACACAATAACTAGGGTTACAGGTAGGTCTAAATATTGAACAATATATATAGCAAAGGATCTGATACACCCACTAGTGCTCATCCACTAGGGGTCACATCCATAGGGATGCCATGGACCTGATTCATTGCATCACATAGATGAGCCAGGTCCTCACACATTCACCTATGCTCGTCCATAGGCACATATTTCTCTACAGATATGATTTCCCACTGCCACCAATAGGAGGATCATCTGGAGTCTTCTCATCAACTCTATTGTTGTTCAGAGGAGGCCATCACATCATCTTCGTTCTTATTTTCATGATGATGTGCCCAGTGCTTTTCGATATTTCCCTAACTCAACAGATCGCTCTTACATCAGATAATCATCTGGAGTTATTCTCTCTCACATCATGGAGGAGTCCAAATACATTCCATGTCCCAGGATGGAACCACGAACCCTTTATTAGGGGCTTTCTCTCAAGTTTGTAAGCTGAGAGTAAGACTTCACATAGCTGTTATATTCCACATCTCACTGGTTTGTAACCTGGAGGATGTCTCCTATAGCTACATTCATCAACACTCCCTCTCAGCTAGTGAGGCATTCTCCATCAATCCAAGTCTCATACTGATGTACTCTGAGTTTTGTTTTTGGCTAAGGTCATCCATACTCCCTCTTAACTCAGAAGGAGTTCTTCACCAAGTAAATGTTTGCAGTCTACTCAGGTGTAGGAAGGTACAAGAAGTATACAATCTTTCTTTTGTATCATATCTCTGATATGAAGGTATTTCTTCTCGTCATGTTTTTGAACCATCAGGAAACACTGGAATCTCAAGGAGTTTTACACACGCCTCTTATTTATCATCATAGGATCCATCTCATGGTCAAGTAAATATGTCGGAAGTTTGTGAAGCCACATTGCTTCGCACACTCACTGCTATATATATACTCTGTCTCTGGTGCACTCAAGGACATAGAGTTTTGTTTCCTTCTGTGTCAGGAAACCCTGGAAGACCTCAAGGTAGAACATCAACTGGATGTTCTGTTCCGGTTCACTGTACTTTTTGCTCAATTTAAATCGACATATTCTACCAACTCAAGTTCACACTGGAAGCATATCTTAGACCATATCCAATTGTGTCTTGATACATGTTTTTATGTTTCCTAGTGAGTTTGTCTCGGTTGACTCATCACATTCACTATGTTGCATGAATCAAGTCTGGTGTTGACCAAATACATCAATGATCCAATCAACTGTGGATTAGTCTCGTTTGAATCATCATCAATCTTCTTCTTTAAATCCATCATGGTGGATTCTGTCATACTTCTTTAATATTCCCACTGTATCTTTTCCTTGAATCAGGAAAATTTCATTGGTCCTTTGTCATTGATCCAGGAGGCTCCCTAGGCTTAGAAAATGCTAAAAAATGAAAGTTCTTATAATTGAGTGAAACCAATTCCATTGCGACCGGATCGTCGTGCTGATTCCAGCCATATATTTACTTTCTCAAACGGACTCAGTATGTGAGAGTTATCGCACTCTGATCGGACTCCCAAAAAGCGAAAAAGCCAAAGGGTCAGCTGGCAAAAAGTAAATGATGACGTCAGCATGACATCACCAAAGACAATTAATGATGGTGATGTGGTAGAGACAAGTGGAAGCACTGTAGCAGTTGACTGGGCAGATGACAAATCCAATTCAAATTGGACACGTGGCATGTGATTTGGACAAATGTGGTGGTGTCACGTGGCCCAGGCATGGGCAACCACGTGGCACCCAGTCAGCAGTCGAACGACAAGTTCCAAAAATAAGTTTGGGGTCCATGGGTTTTGAACCAACGACCACCACAAAGCCCAAGGACCTTGACAAAGATCCATTTTCCCAACGCGCCACCATGTTACTTATTAAAACATGTCCCTCTTTATTTTATAAGTGTTTAATATTCTAATATGGTGGAAAAGGGGGGGGGGGGCGTTGTGGATAAGCCCCAACCCATGGTTATATTGTGATATGTGACCACTGAAAGTGCATGGACACCTCACCTAACCACCAGAGCGTGTTTAAAGGGGAGGTTCCATGAAATGTGCGCAAAACCAGGTATTAGCGTGATTTAAGGGGGCAACACTTAGCCCTTTGGGCTAGCGCTTGGGCAAAATTAGTGCATGTGACCATGTAAAGAGGGTGCACGCCTGTGATTTGGGGGCTTTAGCCCATATTTATGGTAAAAGTGGGTTTTTTTACCCTTTTATGTAATTTTTAATTATTTTTCCTGATAGTAGACCAGAAAATGGTTTTTTGAGGATATCTTGGTCATTTGGAGGGGGATTTGATCCTAGAAAGAGGCCAGATCTTCAAGGGAAGTTGGGATTCCTCATCTAAGCATGAAAACTATAAAAACCAGGCTTTTTGAAGCTTGGAGGACAACTTTAGATGCATGGATTTGAAGGAGCAGCTTGTAATTTTTGGCCTTTTCTCATGTTTTGAGGGGCATTTTTGCCATGTTTTCGAGAGGAGTTTGATGATGCATGTATGAATCTGAGAAAGGAGGTCTTGCACAGTAGATATGAAGCATGTAATGTAACAACAAAGAGCCTATGTAAGATAACTTTGAGCATTTAAAGAGCAATAAAGAGGTCCTCCACTTGGAAGCGGGCCCAGAGACGTAGCCAACGATTGGTGAACTCCGTTAACAACTTCTTGTCCCTATTTCTCTTTTTGTTTTGTTGTTCTCTTCTCTTAATTTTCAGCATGGTTACTAATGGATGGTCTCTTTAATCATTAATAAGCATCAATTAAAAGTCACATTTGATATTCTGCAACAAGATAATAAGTTTATGTATTTTTCATTTTATCGATCCGATGCCTAACGTACATTAAACTAACTTGCAATTTATCAGTAATACCTTCATTTTTGGATCAAGTTTATGGTATCAGAGCACTTGGTTTTGAAGGTTTGACAGGAATTGCAAGCATTGGATGCTCACCAGAGAAAAACTCAAGCGAGGAAAAGGCCAACTTGAGGCTCTTAATACAAAGATTCAAAGGAGACCGCATAAACAAGAGATGTCTTCACTAAGAAAACTAGGTCCTTTTGCATCTGAGGATGATTTCTTTAATTCATTTCAGTTAATGAAAGCCATGGTAGAGGAACTTTATCAGGAAAGAGGACTACGAAGAAATCCAAAAGTTGAAGAAGGTGAATCTTCAGTAAGAGCAGAAGGAGGAGTTGGAGGTGGTGGACCTTTAGAACCTTCTTCTCCTTCATCCTCATCATCTACAAGTGAAGCAAGTGTACATCCCTCCAAGGATACACAACCTAAGAAAACTCATCATTCTTCTGATATGCCTTTATTAAAGTTAGATGTAAAGTTTCATTTACCCACTTATGATGGTGAATTAGATGCAGAAAAGATAGATAATTGGGTGAGACAGTTAGAAGTCTATTGCAGGATACAAAGGATTGTTGATGATGAAACCCAGATCCAACTTGCAAGTCTCAAATTGGGAGGCACATCTCGCATATGATGGGAAAGAAAAACTAAGGATGATCTCAATAAAAATGGTAAAACAATCTCTTCCTAGAATGACTTTATCACTACTTTGAAGAAACAATTCTATCCATTAGCATACATGCAACGGGAAATGATGAATTGGCAAAGTTTAAGGAAAGATAAAGGTCAAAGTGTACAAGAATATACTCAAATATTTCGTAAGAAAGCATTAAATTTGGGTATTCCTTTATATACACAAGAGACACTCCTAAAATATATTGGTGGTTTACATTCTTATCTCAAGCATACTAATCTTATGCTAAATCCTTCTAACTTTGATGAAGTATGTGTACAAGTCATTCACATTGAATCAAGTAAAGGGAATGTTGGTGATAGTGTTTCTACATATACTTGGCAAAGAAAGGGTGTAGGGAAAAGGAAAGAGAAAGAGAAGAAGACAACCACAGCAAGAAAGGAGAAGCCTACTTGCAAGCATTGCAAGAAAGTAGGCCATGATGAAGATCGTTGTTGGATCTTACATCCTAACTTGAAGCCAAAGAAGTATGCTAACCACGGAAGGAAGAATACCATAGCTGCGACAGTTCAAGTGGATCTTGGATCAGATTCCGGTGATGAGACATAGGTTGTAGCTATGGGAATCCGAGGTATAAATTATGTTGCAAGTACTAGCTCTTCTAGTTCAATTGTTGTAAATGATGAGTGTAAAAGGAGTGAACTTTTCCACATAAGGGTTATAACACATAATGTTAAAGTTGATACTCTTGTAGACAGTGGATCACAAGCCAATCTAATCAGTCAAGAGGTTGTAAATAACTTGGGACTTGAAACTAAGCTACATCCTAAACCATATATATTGGGGTGGATATGTGGTGATAATAATTTACAAGTAATCAAGTAATGTAAAATCAAGTTTGCAATCACTTCTAATTATGTTGATGAAGTATAGCTTGATATGGTGTCACTGGACATATGTGGAATTGTTTTGGGAAGCCCATACCTTTATGATAGGAAAGCCATATTCTACAGGGAGGAAAATAAATATTGCTTCAAGAAAAATGGGAAGGAGTACATTGTTTGTGCTCATCGCATGAAAACTCACAGATATTTTACAGCTACAGGACAGTTAAAAAGAATGGTAAATGCAAGCAAAAGTTTAACACTTATGTCTGTAACAAAACAGGAAGTTAGTGATGCTGAACATGAGATGATTCCATATGTTTCTAATAGTCATGGAGTGTCACCAGGGGTACAACATGAGGTCCAGCTGCATACTTTGGTTATTGTTCATGTGCAGAAGGGGAAGCATGCTTTATCATTTTCATTCACATACTCAGTATTGTTGTTTTTGTTTGTTGCTATTTAGTGGTGTATGGATGAAAAATGCGACAAAGAATGTAGACGATTGTGTGATTGATGGGATGATTACTTTGATAAACAATGCTATCTCAGTTTTCATGTTTGTTGTGATTGGTCAGGTGATTATTGTCCAAGCAAAAAGGATGGACGATATCGGACAAGTGGGAACGAAGTACCCTCACTTCTTACCTGAGTAAAAGTAGACTTTTGGTGGTCCAAAAGCTTCCAAAGTGGGGAGGAATGATCCAGGAGGCTCCCCGGGCTCAAAAAATGCTCAAAAATGAAATTTCTCAGAATTGAGTGAAACCAATTCCATTGCGACCGACTCGTCGTGCTGATTCCAGAAATATATTTACTTTCTCAAATGGACTCCTTATGTGAGAGTTATCACACTCTGATCAGATTCCCAAACAGCTAAAAAGTCAAAGGGTCAACTCGCGAAAGTCAATGATGACATCAGTATGATGTCAACATGACATCACCAAAGCTAATTAATGATGTTGATGTGGTAGAGACATGTGGCAACACTGTAGCATTTGACTAGGTAGATGACAAATCCAATCAGAATTGGACACGTGGCATGGGATTTGGACAAATGTGGTGGTGCCACATGGCCCAGGCATGGGCAGCCACGTGGCACCCAGTCAGCTGTCAAATGGAAAGTTCCAAAAATAATTTTGGGGTCCATGGGTTTTGAACCCACAACCACCACCAAGCCCAAGTGCCTTGACAAAGAGCCCATTTACCAACGCGCCACCATGTTACTTATTAAAACATGTCCCACTTTATTTTATAAGTGTTTAATATTCTATTGTGGCGGAAAAGGAGGGGGGGCGGGGGTGCTAAGCCCCATCCCATGGTTATATTGTGATATGTGACCACTGAAAGGGTGTGGGTGCCTCACCTAAACACCAGAGCGCATTTAAAGGGGAGGTTCCATGATGTGTGCGCAAAACCAGGTACTAGCGTGATTAAGGGGCTAACGCTTGGCCAAAATTAGTGCATGTGACCATGTAAAGAGGGCACGCGCTTTTGATTTGGGGGATTTAGCCCATATTTATGGTAAAAGTGGGTTTTTTTAACCCTGTTATGTAATTTTTAATTATTTTTCCTGATATTATGACCAGAAAGTGGTTTTTTGAGGATATCTTGGCAATTTGGAGGGGGATTTTATCCCAGAAAGAGGCCAGATCTTCAGGGGAAGTTGGGCTTCCTCATATGAGCATGAAATATATAAAAAACAGGCTTTTTGAATCTTGGAGGACAACTTCGATGCAGGGATTTGAAGGAGTAGCTTGTAATTTTTTGCCTTTTCTCATGTTTTGAGGGGCATTTTTGCCATGTTTTCGAGAGGAGTTTGATGATGCATGTGTGAATCTGAGAAAGGAGGTCTTGCACAACAGATATGAAGCATGTAATTTAATAGCAAAGAGCCTATGTAAGATAACTTTGATCATTTAAAGAGCAATAAAGAGGTCCTCCACTTGGAAGCGGGCCCGGAGACTTAGCCAACGATTGGTGAACTCCGTTAACAACTTATTGTCTCTATTTCTCTTTCTATTTTGTTGTTCTCTTCTATTAATTTGTAGCATGGTTATCAATGGTTGATCTCTTTAATCATTAATAAGCATCAAGTAAAAGTCACATTTGATATTCCGCAACAAGATAATAAGTTTATGTATTTTTCATTCTTATCGATCTGATGCCTAAAGTACATTAAACTAACTTGCAATTTATCAGTAATACCTTCTTTTTTGGATCAGTCATACTTCTTGTCCCAAGAAGTAGTGTATCATACTCAGATCCTTTATGAAAATCAAAAGTCAATGCTTACTTGTTTTCAACAACAAGGCTTTCTGAATAAGTCATGAAAATCATGCTCTTGTTATCAACACTGTAATAATATAGGTTTGGATAAGCAATACAAACTCATCAAGAATATGTCTATTTGATATAGTTTCCAACTCATGGAAGGTAGTATGGATATAAGTGTATCAGTTTCACTCGGTCAAGTGTCTCATCATAGACAACTCCCTTTGTTTATGAGAAACATCTAGCTATAGATCTCGTTTTTTAATTTCTCGACATTTCCATCATTTGCATTCTTGATCTTATAGATCCACTTGGAAGTTACCACAAACTTCCCTTTCTGGTTCCTGAATAATATTTTATGCATCATTCTTTAATATGTACCGGTATTCTTCTGTTATGACATCTTGTCATACCAATTCTCTTGTTGCTTTTCTAAGACAAGGAGTCTCAACATCAATGAAATGGCTCATAACTGAAGGATAGCTCGAAAAATATATTTTTGATTTCTCAGAATGTGCCTTGAGAAGCTTTTATGTTTCTCTACCTCTAGTAGAGTGAGTTTATGTAGGATTTTAAGCCTTGCTGCAATATCACTGAGCATATCAATTGGAGCAACTAGATCAACTGGAATAATGTCTTTCTCCCTCTGAACTATTGAAGGGGGAGAAGGTATAGTCTTACTGTCAATCTCCATCTAAGATTCTATGGATCCTTGAAAGATTATTTATTCTTTAAAGACAACATTTTTTCTTGTCTTAATTTGTTTCTGACCAAGGATGTCGATATGGAATGTCTTTGAAGATTCATTGTATCCTTCTTTCTAAAGGATCTAGCTTGGACTTCTTCTCTTTGGGTACATGAAGATACATTGGGCACCCAAATAACCTGAAGTGTTCAATCTCAGCCTTCACTCTGGTGAAGGATTCTATTCTAGTGAAGACTCTTGTTCTGAACATATACTGCATCATGCATGCTTCTTCCCATGAAATCATAGAAAGATTCTGATCATGCATTATTTCATTGATTGTCTCGAGGATGGTTCTATTCTTCCTCTTTCTCAAATAGATTTGACTCCCTCTAAGTCAATGTGACTCCCTCTGAAGGATAAGAATATTCCTTCGTTCTTGACTTGTATGTAACAAGAAAACAAGAGGAACCAAAACAAGAATATCTCCTAAAGGAGAATAATGAGTACATCTCTAGAATAAAAAAAAAAAAAAAGAATTGTTATCACAGCTACAACCCCTATTTGTAATGTAGCAAACTTTAAAAATATAAGTTAGAGGAATGACAATTACAACAATCAAACCTGGAGTCTTCACTTCCATTGTGTTTCTTTTCTTCCAAGTCTCCTTCACTCAAGATAACAAGTGCTTTCTTCAACATGTCTTTTGTACTAGGAAAATATTTTATCTTGATAGAAGGTTGGGTTAGAGAACAAACTATTTTAATCCATCTAATATCTTGACTTTAATTTTGACCAAAGGTTAGTATGATGGTCATAGCTTCAACATGTAACCTAGATCAAATAAATGTCATAACAAATAGATCCATGTCAGAATAATCAAACCTGGATTTCATTATTCTTCTGAATGTGTTGGATCTTGATATCCTTCTGGATCTATGACAAGAGATACCTTCTCCTGCAAATACCCTTTAAATCTTAACAATTTAAATGTATGTGAGTACATACCTCTGATAGCATTTACAGGTAGTGACACCATCTGGTAGTAGCGGTAATATTTACCAATTATTAAAGGACTTCAAGGGTAACTGCAACTGGTGCAACATCTGATACTTCAACTGATACTGCAACTGGAATTGATACTACAACAGATTCTGAAACTGCAACTTTAGGGTTTTATGAGGAAACCCTAATTTTTCAAACTTCAAATTTTGAAATTCTAATCCAGGGGATAGATGCGATGAGCTGAGGCGGGTAAGCTAGTGCAGTCAGATTTCTGATAATCCAAATTTTACCCCCTCAAACTTGACCATCAGATTTCTGGACTGGTGCTTCTGGTTTTCTGGTACTTCTGGTTTTCCGGTCCTTCTGGTTTTCTGGTACTTCTGGTTTTCTGGTACTTCTGGTTTTTCGGTACTTCTAGTACTTTGTGAAAACTAGGGTTTCACTTTTCGGGAGATCTACCCACTGAAAAGGTGCGCTGAAGGTTCCAAAGAGTTCCTTGGGTTGGGGCACACTTTTCTAGATGTTTTTGAGGCTGAAAATCTTCTTCAATAAAAATCCCTAATTTTCTTGTGCTACAACAATGACGCTTTTCCTTTTTCTTGTGAAGAATTCTTGTGAAATGGTTTCTTTCAAGACCTATGCTCTGATACCATGTTGATTTTTCATAAGGTAGGTTAAGCATGTAGTTCATTTCAATTTCATCATGTCTTAACCATAAACAAGAATGTTGCAGCAACCAAGATCACAAGAAGAAACACCATGCACAAGTACACAAGATATATCCTAGGAAACCCTTCTCAATAAGGGAGAAAAACCCAACCAAATCCTTTGCTATAATCTTCAAGAGAAATACCTTTACCACCAAGAATATCCTAGCACACAAGAGGGTGCACAAAACCCTAGAAACCCTAGCGCCCAAGAGAGGTGCACAACTTTGACCAAGAAGTGTACTTGCTGAAATTTCCAAAACTCACAAGTGTGTGTGTGTCTACAAATGAAAGATTTCCTCTTAATTATATTAGACTTGTCCTATCAACTGAAGTGTCTATTTCCACAATAGGGTCAAATTCACTTAGACATATTAATTGTTTATTATTATAATAATTAATATTAATTATCTTTTACAGTTTATCTTTAGACACAATAAGATAGGACCGACCTATACCCTTTACTCAATAACTAGGGTTACAGGTAGGTCTAACTCTTGAACAATATATATAGCAAAGGATCGGATACACCCACTAGTCAAGGATGATTTTAGGGGCTAAATTTCGCTCATGGGCTAATTTTCCATGGGTTTTCCCCAAAAAATATTCGCTATTCTAAAAACGATTTGCCCAAATTCTATAGGATCGAATTATTTTACCTGAAAAATCACCGAAATTTTATACAAACTATATAAAATCCTTAGAAATTTGAATTTCTTTACAAAAATATCGCCAAACATTTATGGTTGGCATATGAAGGATTAGTAAGATTCACCAAGGTTTCTACATTTTAAAATAAATTTCCATCCTTAAAATCATCCCTGCCACTAGTGCTCATCCACTTGGGGTCACATCCATAGGGATGCCATGGACCTGATTCACTGCATCACATAGATGAGCCAAGTCCTCACACATTCACCTATGCTCGTCCATATGCACATCTTGCTCTATAGATCTTCTTTCCCACTGCCACCAACAAGAGGATCATCTGGATTCTTCTCATCAACTCTGTTGTTGTTCAGAGGAGGCCATCACATCATCTTCATATTATTTTCATGATGATGTGCCCAGTGCTTTTCAGGATTTCCCTAACTCAACAGATCGCTCTTACATCGGGTAATCATCTAGAGTTCTTCTCTCTCACATCATGGAGGAGGCCATATACATTCCTAGCCCCTGTCCCAAGTTGGAACCACAAACCCTTTATTAGGGGATTTCTCTCAAGTTTGTAAGCTGAGAGTAAGACTTCACATCGCTGTTATATTCCACATCTCACAGGTTTGTAAGATGGAGGATGTCTCCTATAGTTGCATTTATCAACACAATACCCCTCCGGGTTCGCGCCTCTGTAACCTAACTTGGAAAAATAATCACTTAGTTCAAGAAAAATTCTTCTGGGAAATCAACAATGGAATGGACACTCTATTCTTGGAGGACTCTTGGAAACAAATCCCAAAACTGGAAGATCAACCATCTCATCTCAGATTTCAATATGGAATGACAACCTAGAACAAGACTAGGGTGGCTCAATACTGGATAGAAGAAACAACTCCTAGTTGCTGGTGGAAATGGCTCCCCTACCATAGTTGGACTGGAGAAATAGACAGAAATATCATAGAGGGTTTCCTCTAGAAACTCAATAATAGGAAAATTTGAAGCTCCGAAAAGCAAGATCGTCTTATGTGGGGAAACAACTCTTCTGGAATATTCACAATAAAAGAAGCTTACGAGATAAAAAGACTCCTCAAGCCCAGATTTGTCTCAAGATATGGAAACAAAGCATCTGGCTGAAAGTTTCAACCTTCCTTTGGCTGGTATCCCTAAACAGAGCTCTCACTTGAGACAATCTATACAAACGGGGGCTCTTTGGCCACTCCCAGTGCCCTATTTTCCATATGCACGAGGAAACAGCTAAGCACTTCTTAAATACTTGAACCTATACAGAAAAAATGTGGACCGTCCAAGCATTTATCTTTAGGCTCTCTGACCGTAACAGGAACTCCATAAGGGACACCATAGAACAATAGCCAACAAAAATAACGCAGAACTCTATCATCAACAGAGAATCGATACTCTTACCTAGATTTCTTACCTGGGAATGGGGTCTTTAAGATCCAAGACCTACCTCCATAAGAACCCTGGAACAAGGTGCTCACTTCAGTCCCGGAAACAATCTTGGCCCATCCCTGGGCAGACAAATACTGGAAGTCTAGCCCATTCTAGCTTTCAATATTCCAATGCCTCAACCTCAGCACCAATCTATTCTCCCTCACAAAGCAACCAACAACAACCCCTTCAGCCTCTGCATCTCAGTGGAACCCCCCACCGAGAAAGGTTTGTCAAGATGAACTTTGACGGGGCCTCAAAAATAAATCTGGGACAGGAAGGGTATGAAGGAGTCTTTTGAACCAGCAAAGGTAGTATCTTGAGAAATTATGGGGGTCTAATGGGGATGAATACCAACAACATTGTAGAACTCCAGGAGCTAGAAGAAGGGCTCCGCATAGCCGAGGCACGGGGTTATGAAAAGATAATTATAGAAAGTGACTTCCAGATTGTAATCAATATGTTGAAAATACTGTAACATAGGTCCCCAACTTCAAAAACCACAAAAATTTGGCATCTGGAGGCAATCCTGGAAGCCATTCAGGAAACGTTGGCCTCACTTTCATTAATCATACCTAGACATGTGAAGCGTTCGACCAAAAAAATCACAAACTGGTTAGCTAATGAAATCCTCGGGATTAAAGAGGATTCGTGGGACACGCCTTGGGATCTATAAGAGGAGGATGGTTTCACCTAAGCCTATGACACAATTGAAATATAGGACCATTACACCCAGGATCATGAGCAAGGGGAATGGCCAAGCGAGCGCCAAACCACCCAGGAAGTGAGAAGCAACAACTACAACAAGAACGACCCAGAGGCAAAGAGGGACTGAGAGAAGAATAAATTGGGTGGAAACCCAACTAGGGATAGGAAAGACTTGACTTTACAAGTGGTCAAGTTCCCTAAGAAAGGATGTGACATGCCTCAAATCCACATCAACACCTGCCACCTAAGACACCTCCATATTCGGCAAACAGGTTCATCGATAGAAAAAGGTGGGGAAGGCACCACATGGATTTTCCCAGCAAGAGAGATGCACCCCCTCTCAGAATAATAGCTAAGGAGGAATGAGCATGGAGGTTGGATCCACGAGACTAGTGAGAGGCTAGTAAATGACCCTACATATCGATCCTCCCCTCTCGCATGCAAACAACTCGACACCCATCGGATTCTCTGGTGATTGAACGACATCCGGCTATCAAATACCCACAAGGAATGGAATAAACAAGACCACGCGTTGATAAACCCACGACAGAATTTAATGCAATGGAACTCTCTCGATTTGGGGCTCAACTAGTATAGGTGGTTAGGTAAAGGATTTGGGGGTGCACACGAGTGGTGGAAGATAGATAGAGTGTCCTATTTCAAAAAAAAAAAACATTTTCTTATAACAAGTGGGGTTTTGACATAGTTTGGGATGAGGAGGTCATGATTTCAACCCCCCCTCCATTCCAATTTTGGGATTTTCATGTATTCAAAGCCCTTTTTCAATTTTAAAAGGGGGAAGGTCAAGGGTTCAAACCCCTTGGCCTCCGAAATGGCATGTGCAAGCCTACAAAAAAAAAACACTCATAAATTTTTTAAGGCTTTTAGGGGAGCACTAGAGGCTTGGGCCCAGTGCATGTTAGGCCCCCCTACATGCCTAGGGGTAACTAGAGGAGATCATTTCTTGTGGCCTACAATGCAGACAATGATCCTGACCATGATGATGATTAGCATGTCCATTGATGGCACCCCAGCAACCCCCCTCATTTACCTTTATAGATACAAGTCAACCAAGGCTCATCACATCCAAGCAATCTAGTGTATGGGAGATGGAAATCCAATGTCACAATGAGATATGTTAGTCCTTTTTTCATGTAGAGTGTTGTATTTAATTTGTTGGGCATGTAGATGATTATTTTTGGTTGAAGTTGGATAATGGATCACTAGCTTGGGAAATTGTGTCGGTTGTCTTGTTTCACCTTATTGGTCAGCTTATATGCCCTAGTCCGGTGTTGTCACCTCCCAAGGAAAAGGGGTACTATTGGGGGGCCCTCACAAGGGTAACATTTTGTTCCCCACCATACTTAACACTTTCCATTATGGAGCCTCTCATAGTGTACTGAACTTTGGTAATGGGTCATGGTCCATTCTCTCATGAGAAGAAGGGATTGAAGTCCCATAGGTTGATGCAACTACTATATATATATATATATATATATATATATATATATTGTGTGTGTGTGTGTTATTGCTAAATGATAAAGGCCACCAGAAAATCTTCAGTCCAGCTTGAGATCTACCCCCTCTAATGGTAACTTCCCCTATCCCAATGTGAAATGCACCACCTTATAAAGGATTATAGCCCAGTAAAATTAAAGAAATGAAGATTTAAACCTGTTAAGTGGACTTGCAAATGATAAATGGGTACCAAAAGGAAATTAAGGAGTTCGAAATGAAAAAAATACGGAGGAAAGGGTATCTCTAGTAGTAAGTGCTCTCTCTAAAAAGGCACTCATAGAAATGGATTTAATAAGACCATAAGCCATGAAGAAATCCATAATCCATATCATTGTCACACTTACTCTTTAAGGGTTCTTTATTTCTTTCTTCCATCGGGACCTATCCCTCTACTTGGGTATTTTATTTTCTATCTAGGTTGGCACACTTAATAGGTTTGGATGAAGGCCCTCCCATACTTAAACTTTCCAACTCACATGAGGTCTTGGGCTGGTGTGATGCTTGAAGGGGATACTGAGGTGAATTGTTTACATGGATTTAATCTTAAGTAAAAACTCACTTTTCATGATTTAAGGACTAATATTTCTTATGAACAGTGGTTTATTGTGTCTTATACTCTAATTTGTTTTGGATGACCTTGACATGATTCTTTGAGGGACATCCCAAGCGTGCACCCAAGATAGTGTTCCTTTATTGCAAGGCTTTGGAACATGTTATGCATGGAAATGAGTCATCCAATTACTCACCATCTTCAAACATCATCTCTCACATCCTTGGAACCTTGGAAAATGAACGAATGGGATTGTTTTGAGAATATTTTTTCATGATTTCACATAGATGGGATGAAATCCCACAAGCTAGGAAGAGTACCCTAGGGCTCATTATTCATTGGACCAAGGATATTGCAGCAAAAAACATCCAAAAATCATGCAAAGATGAGATGCATCTCCCTCCAACCTTGATGTAGTGCTCTAAACCCTTGACATCACCCTCCATTGGTCATGATTTCATCTTATAGGGTTTTAAAGACACTAGGGTTTGATAGGAACTTGGGGTACTGGTGATGATTTGGAAGGACCAAGATAGAGGAGACATACCTTTTCCATTGCTCCACTTCCAAACAATGCCACATGGTCATTGGAGTCCCTCTCTTATCCTAAGAAGTCTTGACTTCACCACATGTGTGGCCATTTATGATGTATTTTTGCATTTTAGCATTTTGTAAAGGAAAAATGAGGGTTTGGACCCACTTCAAATAAATGAATGTTATATTATGTGGAAAAATTTGCTAGGCTAGCCTCATATAAGAAGGTTAGTGCTAGCTCTTGTTTTCTCATCATCACTTCCTCACCTTTGTGGGGCAACACATCTACATTTTCTCTATTTCAGCCATTCTTGGTCTTTCCTCTTATGTGTTATGCTTGAAGGAGGCCTATTGTGGATGATTTTTCTCATTTTGGATGGATATTTATGAAATTAAGGTTTTATGCTCTTGATTTCTTTAATAAAGTAAGTAACTTTCTGCAATTCCATTGTCTTTTGTTGATGTACATGGTGAAATTGCTATTTTGTTGCAAAAAGTCTTGTTTTGTTGAAACCCTAAGAGGGAAACATAAGTGCTTCTTCCCCTCACAAAGTTTTATTTGTCCAAATTAATAAATCATCCTTACTAGGGTTAGAAGCATAAATCCCAAAATTTCTTTCACTTTAGGATTTTATCCCTAGACATTTCATCCTTGACCTAAGTGAAGCTACAAGAATGGAAAAAAACGTATCTAGGGCCCAAATGTGCTTGCACCTTAGATATCATTTTCCTCAATGTCTAAATCCTAAGGCCCAAACATGCTTTCACCTTAGGTTTTAGAATCTACCTCTTTACTTCCAATTAGATCAATATTCAAGTTTAATTCATTTGAGACTCCATAGGCCCTAGAATGACAATGGCACTGACCTAGGAGTGATCTTGTGGTGAAAGTAGTTGTTAAAATAACTTTTATAAATATCTCAAGTGTTCTACTAACATTGATAACTCTAATTCTAGAAAAATTCAACAATTTATTGTTGTTGTTACAAAAGTATGATACAACCACTTAAAATTGTCTTAATTTGCTACATATACCTATTTAAAAGTGGCTTAACTTGTTCATAAATCATCACTAGCAATTGGATAATATCCTATTGGTTAAATGCTTACTTTTCATGGTTAATTGTGGTGTTTCTGACCATTATTTATTGTTGTTGTTGCAAATCATTTATTGTTGTTATACAATTGTTTATTGTTGTAATTCACAACAACCAATGCAAATCTTACTTGTCTAGTGTTTAAACAGGTCATTATTGCATGTTTTAGTTTGGTAATTGTCAAATATATGATGAAAATTGTTCTTGTTCTGGGAAGGTACAACAATCATCTTACAACCTATCCTTCTTACCTTGACCTAGACCTAAATAAGAGGTGACCAAGATAGGGGGTGCTAGGCTTGGATATTTTTTGCTATTTGATCCCTTGAGGTCACCAGGGAACCCTCCCTTGTGGTGGACCTCCTCCATCACCAAGACGATTGAATATCCTACTTAGGTGACATTGGTAGTTTCCTCCATAGTTACTCAAGATTTGGATATCTTGTGGTGGGATTGGCACAAGTACAAATCATGTGATAATAGTGCCCAAGAGGGGTTCAAATCCCCTCTCCCTTGCAAATTTGCTTAGGAAAACTCAAGAACAAAAATGTGAGCTAGCAAGAACATGAAAACTTAGCCAATTTTTAAAAATAATCACCCAAGTTCAGCAAAACTCTCTCACAAGTTATTTTCCTAGGGTTCCAGACAATGCAAACATAACCATGATCAAACAAAATGAACATGCAATTAAATCCCAATTGTTTGGGTTTATGAACCAGTGATAAAGGAAGTCTGAGAACTTGTGGTAGTACTTGCACTCTACTATTGATGTTGGTGGGAAGTTGGAGGCTATACAAATTGTTGTTATACTTCTACTGCCTAGACTAGAGTTGCTTGCAAAGCTCCCTCCTCCTCCACGAACCTGTGAAATGAGCCAAAGAGGGATGGGATAGTGATTTTGTATTTTCCAAATTTCTTAAATTTTCCTAATTTCCTCAATTTTTCATGATGGATGTGTGGAATACTCTCCTTTATCTCTTTTTTTAATTTTTTATCATTTTTATTTCCTTGAAATTAATGTCAAGGTCAAATATTTGACTTTGACTTTGACTTTCACCTTCACCTCATTGGTTGAGCTTGAAAATGATGCCAGATGATACGAAGTCAAAATTCAACACAGAGAAGATTGTAGAAAAGGTATTGAGAATCCCATCAAGAATACACCATCATTAATCTAATACAATTCCACCTAGGCCCTCAATTTTGGCAAGGAAAGTCTGCAGTCTAAAACCTTGATTTGCTTGAGGGGGCCACAAGATGCCTAATCTTGTGAAAGGTGTCACATCATCATAGGATGTCCAATCAATGAAAATGAAGTATCAACATAAAGGTGTCAATGATTAATTTTCTGAGGTGGAAATGAAATTTTGTGATGAGGTTTTTAATCCCTACTTTGACTGCCTTGAAATCCTACCATGCCATTTGGTTAGACCGTCCCACCTCAAACAGTTCATGGATTTGTGACATCTCTAATTGGGTCATCCAATGTCAGAATGAGGAAAATGAGGCATTTTTGGAAAGGCATGAGAGTCTACTATAGCATGGAATCCTTTATTTTATTATTGGAATCCTATCAACAACACTTTTTTAACCCTAAACCACCATTTCTAACCTAGCCTATGAAACTAGTCATGATTTTGCGAAGGCTCATTCTCACCAACCAGGGGTTGAAACTAGGAATAATATATATTATTGGAAATGTATCACACTACCCTACATCACCTTTAGGTATTACTTTCCTTTCAAGTCACATACCAGAACAGACTGACCAGGAAGTCACTACTATGGATTTTGGCCATTTAGGAGATGTGAAAGTTGCGCCCTTTGTAGACCAGTCATGCAAACTTGGAATAAGGCTCATGACAGCCTATTGGAAAGTTTATCTTGATCCCTACACGGTGAATTACTTTATTTTCCATACCATGAACATATTTCATTTTATTCTTTGTGAAAGATCATGTTCTCACGAGACCCACCTAATGACAAGTGAAAAGGGCCATCGTTGAAATTTTTGCTAACTGAGTCCTCGTCTCATGAAATGTGAATTGAGAAACCTCAACACAGGGAATTCTGATATGGGAGGGTTTTAAAACTCAAAAATAATCTGAGGAAGGCCTCCCCTAGGGGAAAAAGAACATGGTTCTAGGACAATTTGGACAAGGTAAGAATGAGTTCGCTTGGGTGTCGTCAAGATGTTGATGGACATAAGGATATTGATGATTGTTATGAAGATTTCCAATATGTTATAGTAGTTTCGGGAAAATCATGAATTTTAAATTTGTTTATCCCTACTATCCCTCATATTGATATTGGAGGCATTGACCCAAATGAACCTAACACCATGTAACTGACTTGATCTTATATCAAGTGACTTGAAATTGTTGCTTGATACTCTTTTTGTGTCTCATAATTCAGTATGTTCTCAGATGAAACCTCTGAATTAAATCCATTGATACTCTTTAATGGGAAAGGTCCATAGTAACTATGACTCCTACCACTTCCTTTGACTAGAACCGGAGCACAATGGGTTGTTAAGAGAAACCTCAGGCGAGCTCGTGAAGAAATGAAAGTGATAAACATCATTTTGAGCCTAAAGAATATTTTTGGGTCAACACCTTGCAATTATTCTCTTCTTTAAAGTTTTCCACATGGCTTTCATTTATAGAGAAATTATGAACTCTTTGAAGAACTAGTTCCAATGTGAAGTCCCTTTATTCAAAATGGAGATTTTGATGCTTGAAAGGGACTTTGGAAAGTCAAAGTACTCCTCATAAATGGGATGGGAACTCAAATTTTTCATGTCCATCCACCTAGAGATACCTGAGCTAGGCCTTCCTCCTTAAATTCATTGAAGGGTCCATTCTCTCTTGTGTGAGAAAACTTGCATGACTTTCGAAGGAAATGTCATGCAAGTTGCATGAGTTCTAGTGCAATAAGGCTACACAAGTGTATAAAAAAACACTTTGTAATGTTTTTTCCCTTTCTCTTCAAGGTGATTTCAAGTAGCCATGAGGTAGACTTAGTATGTTGTATTCTTTCCAACTGACAATGTTTTTAGACAATCATCTAATTTTTTCTTGTGAGTGAAATTGAGGTGATAACAATCATGTTAGGATTGACTCCCATGGAAATATTTATTAGTTTTCTTGTTTTATAGATCTTGCAATTTGATGGTTGATAAGTTGGTTGCATGATTGTCATATTTGATAGGGCTAGCAATGTGGTTGAATATGAAATGGAGAGACAAAGTTCATTATTTTTAGGTAAAACTCCTCACATACTAGTTGAATATGGATATTGTCAAGGAAATCTTATGATAATTCATATTTTCAATGACATAGAAAAGGATTTGCAAGGATTTGTATGGAAAACTCATTGGATGTTTGTTGCAGAAGATAATCTACATGGATCTTGTCTTGAGAAAAAGTGCAATCATGAAAAGATGGGATGCCATATATTTCTTGTGCATTTGTTGGTATTATAGCTTGTGGTTGTAAGTTTGGTAAGGCACGATGGTATCCTTATTGTTGGAGACAAGAAGTAGGCATATTAGCAAGGATGTGTATAGGATGGAACATGTATACTTGAATAATCATGTTCTTCATGAACTCTAAATGTGTCAATTCAATAACCATGATTTTTGCAATGTATATCTCTTATGGGGGTGATTCCTTCATAGGTATGAGAAGGAGAGGTCATGAGAGCCCAATTTTAATTGTATGAGATGATGAATTCATAAAAATTGCTTGTCATGGGGAGTGTTAGAAATATATCTTTCTTATTTTGTAGTTTTTACATGATTTGTAACTAAGTTTTCATCTTGTGTGAGTTTAGTATGTTCTTTGTAATAATTTAGTAAGATTTAATGTTGTTTCTAAGAAGAGAATGAGAAACGCTTGGGGAGTGAGGTGTATAACTAGGAAATATCAAGTGAATATTTTTGTATTTAAGGACATCCTCAAGTATAATTATATGAATAACATGGGAATGTAAATATGTATCTTTGAGAGTGGATATTTTACACCATATGGGGGTTGTTACCACTATAACTCCAATGTCTCATTGTTTTGTTGTTGGTTTTCCTATTTATTTCTTTATGGATTGTATTAGTAATTATTTATTTTTTACAAAAGTTTTACATGTTATAGCACCATTATAAGCACATATCTCTATCATCACAAATAGGTATTCTCTCTCCACCATTTATCTCTCTCATTCCTTCACAAAGATACACTGATGTCCTTCTAAATAAGGACTTCCATGGGAAAATGCATATTAACTTACAAACATAATCCATGAACCTCCCTCGTGAGAGAGATTAGGCATGTGATGACTCTGATACTATGTAAAAATCCCCTTATAAAGTTTCTTCAAAAAGGAAATAAAAAAGGAATTAGCTATAGAAATTTCATGAAAATGAACTTGAATGCAAACTCAAAAATTTCACCTCATACATGAGGTTTCCTAGATATATTCATTATGAACTTTTATCCTTAGGGATGATCTAAAATATTCAATTACAATAGAAACTACTTCACTTCAACCCAAATCAATATGTAGTCCAAGAAAATAAATACCAATCAAGTGTACATCAATGTCAAAACGATACAACCCTTAGGGAACACTTTTCCAACATATAAAAGATGTGAAATAACTTTACTACAATATATTTTTATAGTACTAAATCTATTCAAGGTGTGTGTTAAATCACCTAACAGTTTAAATAATATATTATGTCAAATCAACAGGAACAAGTATTGGAATCTACCCAACAAGAATATAACAGAAGATGAAAATCAAATATGCAAGTACATAATATTTATATATTTGAAACACTTTATTTATATGTAAGATATGAAGTGCATGTACATGTCAAACAATGTATCACAAGATGTTACAAGTAAGCACTCCAAACCCTTACTCGGGAAAACATAGAAAAACCCTAACCACCAACTCCTCCTAGATAATAATGGATCTTAATCAAAGTCAATTACTCCATCAAATATCCTCCTCAACACCTACATTTTCATCCCATGACTGTACAAGGTGTATCCTTCTCTCTCTCCTCCACAATAAGCACACTAAGTAAAACAAGGGTTTCAAAATTTCACAAAACCCCAGTCTTCTTCTCTCACAAGAGATACAAAATAAAATGAGTCTTTTTACCCTCTAGGGTTTATCAAAAACCCTACCTTATTTGTCTCCTTAGGAAAAGACCTTATCCCTGGAATTTCCTTTGAATCTCCTCCAAGAACCTAGCACCTAAGACAAAGAGAGAAAATATACATAAAGAAAAGCACTAGGAGATGCCATAGACTCACATATCTAAATCAAGCATGTGAGATCAAGAGAAAACAAGTACAAGTGATAAGTATAATATCAATAATATGATAATGACTCTCTCATCCTTCTATTTATATGAAAAGTAAGGAAGGATTACTATAAAAAAGTGGATCAAGTCTACAACAAGAAACCTACTAAATAGGCCCACATGCGAAGTACTCCAACCTAAACTGACACATGTCAGTATATGAAGTAATACATCCAATAAGAAAGGTTCCAAGGTTGAATGCTCCTCAATACGGGTCCAATGCTCCACCTCCACTAACCTCCAAATATACAATTCTCTCCCTTGACCCATGTGTACCTCACATTCCACCCCACCTACATGATCACTCCTCCACCCAAGCATCTTAAACTCAAGTACAAGCCTCCATGAAAGCAACCAAGTTTCCTCATTCCATATAGAACTCAACACCCTCCTCCAAGGTTCCCAATGTTGCTCCTCCAAGAAATTCATCTTCCAAGCAAGTCGCTCACTCTCCATGTGTGCATCATGAATAATGTCATCATTTTGTCTAAGTCTACAATGCTCCAAGGAAGAATTTCATACACACATCCATACAAGGTATATAAATAAATGAGCAATCCATATCCCACATGTATGTCCATCACATCACAACCAAGAGCCAAGGACATACTTATTTGACAAGGTATTATGCACTATATGTGAAAAATACATAATGAAACCTATCTTAAAATGAGGATACATGTCAGCCATAGGAATGAAAGGATTAATTCATCAAAGTAAATGGCTAAAAAGTACTTTAACAATACTTAATGAAATATGCAACTCAATTGAATGAAAAGAGATGCAAAACATAACTTGAAAGAACCTACCAATCAAAGACTAACCCTACTTATTCTAACATAAATGGGAGATGAAATGAAATGATTCAAACCAAATAAATCTAAGCTAAGTTTTTGTACTACAAATTAGAAAGAAACATGAAATAAAATAGAATTAAACCTACTTAACTTATCCATTTGAAAATGGAGTTTATCCTACTACAATTAACCTACTACAAGGATAAATCAAAGAACTAGAAAATTGAGATTATTATTCTTGAAGTAACATGCTACAAAGTTAAAGAAAATAGAGTTAACAAAGCCTCCTTATAAATTGCATAATACCATGAATTTCACTTGAAAAGACACACTATAATTTTGTATAGGAAGTGAAGACTAGTTGCAGAAAATGATGCATAACATGAAATGGAAATAAGATGGACTAAACACATCTAAAAGGAAAGGAACTGTAACAGATATACATAGGTTCCTTGTTCAGCCTTGAGTGGTCCCTACCCAAGGCATCTACAAGGAACCTAAAAGGACTACAAAAATTAATAAATATGGAAGTAAACTTTATGCATTAGAACATGAATCCAAACAACAATACATCATTAAAGAGTTTGAATTCCTCAGATCTAGAAGATTTTCTAATCAAGAATGACTAATCATTTATAAGGCTATCCCCTATATCCTATTTATGCAAAAGGATCACATCAATTATCCATTCAATTATTCCTTTATTAAAGAGCTCATGTCCTTAAGATCCCTATAATCATGGGCCTATGTTATAGGGATCAAATCCCTTTCTAGATTGTCCTTTCTCAATCAACAGTTCAAATGGATATGATGTTGGATTTGGTGCCTTGGGTTATTGAAGGAGTGACAAGCCTTGATGTTGATGAGGGGAAACAATCCCCCTTTTCTCTCATGAAATGTTGGTGAAGTTCCTCCTTAAACTTCGACCTACTAGATCCATAGGTTATTGTAGGCTTAGGCATGCATGAAATCATCAAAATCATAACTAATATAGGATACAACACACACTCAATTTTCGAAATCATTTCATTAACAAACAATTACATAAAACCCAACATAATTATATTAATCATGGTCAAGGGAGATAAGTACAAACGTGATAAAAATATCTCAAAAATGGACCTCATGATACAACAATTGGGAGACCCATCATCACCCCCCAGCTTAATCTTTTGCACACCATTGTGCAAAAAAAAATGATTATGTCGTTGTTGTTGTTTCTTATCTTCCTAATTCAATGATGTTGATTTCTACAAGCCTATCTCAAATCATATGCCACAAATTTGGTGATGGATCCCTTTTCATGGTACCCATTATCTCTCTCAACCTTCTTCCACTCTTCTCTCTCCTTTTCTTCATATAATACTATTGTTGTTGTGGGGTGAAGAAGGAGAGGGGGTTTGAAACTAATCCCAATCCAATTGAGCTTTACCCTTCTCAATGAAATCGTGCATAGGTCGGCCCTAAACATGGTATCTTAATATCAACCCTCTTAATATCATGTGTAAATGCATTCAACATTATTTTACATGCTTGGGATGCCTCTTCCCATGATATCCCAATTTTATCCTCAAAATGGGAAATTTCCCCTCTCTACTTTTCCTCTAATATAGGAATAATATCTAGATGATATGTGAACATCATATGATTGCTTATGGGCTCTTCAATCTTGATGACATTTTCTCTAATCCATTGGGGGGTATTAAATTATTCTTCTTTGTACTTTTGTAGCTCATCTACCCTCATTTCCTCATGGTGAATCTAAGAGAACAATGCTCTTAACTAAACTCCCCTACATATGGGTTGGGGGACAATTTTTAGGGGTGAGGCAAGGAAAAATTATGCAAGTAAAACTCACACAACTATTGTTAGGAAAATAGACATCCACACTAAAATAGTAAGAAAGAGAAGATGGATTTAAACAAGAAAATAAATGACAAACATTGTACATAGATATTTTACCTTGGAAACCCAAATGGGAAAACTAACATTCCTTGAGTGTCTTTCTCCTTGTTGTATTATTCATTCAAAACAAAGAGTTACATAACTAACCTCAGTCTACACCTAAGACACAATCACCCTCATGCTCTCTTTCTTTACACAAGAACAACCCTGCAACCAATTCAACTTACATCTACATGACCAACAACTTTTAGCTAAAGATTAGTAGAAACATCCAAAGATTGATTAACATAATACAATTACAACACACATTATTTATAGGCTTTACAACATGCAAAAACTTAAATCATGGTGCCCAAAAATGGTTACAGATCCATGCATATCATTGGTTGAAAATCCCACAAATATCAGGATTATGTTATAGTCGACTTCAGACAGATTACGAGTTCGTATTTAGTCGGTTTCCACTCAACCTCTTGTCGACCACTTCGACTTCAGATTTCTAGTTGATCACTTTGACTTCCGAATTCATGGTCGATCACTTCGACCTTGACTTATCCATTGACTCAACTTGAACTGTGGGTCAATTCTTCACCTAGTCAATCCATCTCAACTAATCAGTTGGTTGACTATTATTTCACTATAAAGAATATAACAACCCAAAATTCTCCCACTTGTTTTATTATTTGTTGATATAGGAGAACATGAACATCTATTGACAAACCCAGGGAAACACTACCCATTGCCTCTCTACACTAATAGAACTTCATAGCACTCACAGACTTGGTCAAAGAGTTTGCTATGTTTTCCAAAGTTTCTACCTTCTCTAGTGGCACCTTTTTTCTTTTCAGCATGTCTCTCACGAAATGGTATTGTACATCAATATGCTTCGTCTTGGAATGATATGTTGGGTTATTTTCCAGAAATATTGTTCTTTGAATATCGCAATTTATCTTCATATCTATCTTCTCAAACTCGATCCATGGACACAATCATTGTAGCCATACTGTTTTTTTGCTTCCATGATTGGACACCATGCATTCAACATCTGTTGTTTACAAGGATAAGACCACCTGTCACTTACTCATTTAGTTGATTTCTCCATGGAACATCTTGAACACATATCCATTGTTCGACCTTCGTCGATCCATATCTCCATCCCAGTCAACGTCAAAAAATCCATGTACATTTACTTCATTTTCAGATTTAGGATTCCCTTAGTAGCATATAACATAATATTGTGTGCCACACAAATACCTAAACACTCTCTTCACAACTATCTAGTGTTATTTCCCAAGTGTCGAGGTGTATCTACTGAATACTCCCACTGCATGAGGAATATCTAGTTGAGTGCAAACCATCATGTTTGACTATGATTTCCATTAGACAAAAATCCGTAGGTGTTAGTCTCTGCCACACTCGTTAGAGTTAGGATCCACAAGAAGGGTTCAACCCATGTCAAGAAAATTACGGGAAGCGTTAAACCCAATGTCCAATAATCTCCCCCTTAGTGCATGTCGGGAGAGTTTCAAACTTGATACCTGTCGCTCTGATACCATTTGTTGGAATATGATTGTCGTTAGACTAAAACCCGTGGGAGTTACTCTCCACCACAAT
This sequence comes from Picea engelmannii, assembly GCA_009831015.1. Lineage (NCBI taxonomy): Eukaryota > Viridiplantae > Streptophyta > Pinopsida > Pinales > Pinaceae > Picea > Picea engelmannii. The sequence goes on along the minus strand of ML817257.1, from coordinate 23,341 downwards.
CATCGGAGTTAGGATCCATGAGAGGGGGTTAGCCCATGTCAAGAACCTCATGGGAAGCATTGGCGCCAATGTCCAACACATAACATACATCAAACTTACAAAAATACTTGCATAGGGAACATATTCCATGTCCTATATTTCTTCCTGTGTCTTTGGACATTGTTCAGCAGTTAGTTTTACTCCCATAGGAATCAACACCTTGACTCATTTGCAATATTTCATGTTGAAACACCTCAAAATAGTTTCATTGTACTTCCTTTAATTCAACCAAATATTTATGATTTTCTAATCTCTCTTGATCTTCATTCCCAAAATGAAGTTTGTTGCATTGATATCCTTCATGTCAATCTTTGAGGATTGTTTCTTCTTCACCTCCTTTATTTCATCCATGTTGTTTCTGACCAACAACATTTCATCGAAATACAAAGATACATATATGAAATGGACACCTTCTTCCTTAGAATACACACAATCATCACATTTTCTTCTCACAAATCCCAAACTAAATATGTAGGTATCAAACTGTTGGTACCACATCCTTGGCAATTTATTTAGACCATAAAGGGATATTTTCAACTTGCACACTAGTTATTTATTTCCCTTTAATACAACTCCTTCAGGTTCTTTCATGTACATTTCTTCTCCCAAGACCCCATGTAGGAATGTTGTCTTCACATCCATTTGTTCTATCTCAATATTAAACGCTACAGCTAGAGACATTAGTTCTTTAATAGAAGTTAACTTTTCAACATCAGAAAAAATCTCACCGAAGTCGACTCCTTTAACTTAGGAATATCCTTTAGCTACTAGTTCAACTTTGAATTTCTCGACTTGACCTTCTGCATTCATATTTTTCTTGAACACCCACTTACTACCGATAGGTTTTCTTCCAATAGGTAACTATACCAAATCCCACATCTCATTTTTGTGCAAGGATTCCATTTATTTGACCATGGCTTCCTTACATAGTTTACTCTCTATTGAGTTGATTTCCTCCTTGACCGACTTGGGCTCCTCGTTAGTGGTAGTTAATACAAATGCAGAATGAAAATCGGGAGGACTATACCTTTCAACATGTTTTCTTACTTGTTCAAACCTCCTTAAAACTAGAGTTGATTGTTCCACCTCTTCATCTAATTCAACTGACACATCTAAATTATCTTCTTCGTTCCTCAACTCAAACCTCACCTTATGTAGATATTTCCCTATTTGACCTCCGTTAGACTCAAAATTTCCACCGACTTCCCTAAAGACCACATCTCAATTGTACATTATTTTCCTTGATGCAAGATCCCAAAGCTTGTATCCTTTAATTCCATCATTGTACCCAATTAAAATACACTTGATTGTCTTCTTTTCCAGCTTGTTCCTCTTTTCCTTGGGAACATGCACAAATGCATCATAGCCAAATACCTTGAGATGTGAAAGAGAATACTTTTTACCAAACCATACCTCATGTGGAGTCAAGTTGAATAACACCGATGAAGGATACCTATTGTTGATAAACATTTGTTGATCAAAGTTCAAGTCTTTTGGGTCATAGTTCCTCTTTTTTATATCCCACACTTAGTAATTTTTTCATTATACAATTTGTGGGAACACTACTCATAGTTATCACAAGTATGTCATCCCACAACCTGCAAGTTCACTTCATCTATAATTAGTCATGTTTTCAATTTTTTGCATTACACTTGCTTCACCTCTTACAATTGGTCATTTTTTTTCTTCTGGGAGTCTCGTTGTGGAGATAAGAAATGTCCTAAAAGGTCCACAACCCGTACTTCCACCCACTTCAAAATGTCCCTCACACTTTTGCAACACAAAAAATGGAATTTTTTGGTACTTATCTTATTTCTTGATTGTGGATGCGGGAGTTCTCTCTCTCTCCCCCCCCCCACGCCTTGTCTCCCCTTTCATCTCCCACATCCCACAAGTCGCAACCTGCAAACCCGCATTCACCAAAACACCCCTCGCATTACTCATTTTTCACCTCCATACTTAACCATTTTTCATTCATCCCAATACATTTTCACACTCCCCGAGAACATTTATTATCTTATCACCACATCAGTTGGCACACATTATGAATTAATACCATTATTAAATAATGTGATTCTCGTAAAATCCCCTCCTTAAATCCAAATCAAATCATGTAATTAACAATTTCAAACTAAGTGCTACGACATGTGATATCAAGGCAATATGTGAAGAATTTAGTAAGATATTAAATCCTTGTTGTAAATTTTTACTTAGATGAAATTGTCGCCTATTCACTCAAATTAACCTATGCCAATTATGTCAAATAAAAAGAGAGAACTCTATTGTGGACAAATTATTAACACACTGGGACGAGAGGATCATTCAGTCCAATGGTCCAAAGAATTCAAGTCGATTCGACGTTTTCAACTGAAGAAAGGATTTCAAACAAATTTTGTACTTCCAGGGTTGTATTGCTTGGGTGTATGCCAGAAGTGTCTGATTTTGAAGAATTATTTGTTTGATGCGCAGATAAGTTTAACGGTGAGAAAAGAATAATTCAATTGCAAGGAAGGACACTAGTATCTTTAGCACCTATAGTTTTCAAGAGGATGCTTAGACTTCCAGAGCCCACCATGACATTATAAATCTCTAAAGCTAATGATTTATTGAAGGCCAAGAATGGAGGAAAAAATATATTGGATAATGTTCTCATAAAGTCGTCGGATTGTTCTAGAAAATATACCCAAATAAAGGTATGTTCACTAAAATACCTAAATAAAGAGGTTTTATGGTTGTTTGCCAGAATTATTGAACAAGAGTCCATGGCTATTGTCCCAAAATATGTCTTGTATTTTCTTCACCACTATGTTCATGAATGTGTCCCGATTGATTGGGCTCATATTATCTCAAGAAAATTTTCCTTTCAACTAAGAAACTTTTGGAATACCAAGAAGTTCTTTATGAATTTTTACTTAGTCTATGCAATTGCCTAGTGTCACATATTTGAAGACTTTCCATGAGCAAGGAATGTAGATTTTAGTAAGGATCCAATATAGTTATGGTATCTGACACTTTGGAAGCATAAATATCTGTACCATTTTTATGAAGTATTGAATTCCTTTCTATCCACCTTCAAGAAGTTATTTCATGGTCCTACCACATCAAGGTTATCAATGGAAGTTGCATCCTTTATAGAAAGGAAA
>ML817256.1:70864-89539 GCA_009831015.1 Picea engelmannii | reverse complement strand
AAGTGTTATTATACACAAAATCAAGATAATACTTCTTTTTTTCTTAAAAAATAACAAAATAATTATAAAGCAATTTTAGAAGTGAGTATCGATAGATAACTTGTTAATTGGGTTTAGTCTAGGAAATCATGAGAATGAGTATTATCCTCCCCATCTAGTTCTAATTCTTGTAAGTGACATGTTGAGTTTTTAATGAGTATAGTGTTGTGATTCCCTCGATCCCTGTGTTGGCAAAGCCTTGAGTTTCTGTAAAATCTGGTTTACCCTAGTACCATTCTTAGAATGAGGGAAAGTGCCTAGTGAGTTTCCCCGGGATGTGTTTTTCACATGAATAAATAAATAAAATTAAAAATAAAAATAAAAAACATAAATAATCTTGAACTATAAATATTTGAGACTAGATTTCAATGAGAAACTAAGGTGGAATTAATGCATTAGGTAAATATTGCACGAAGGGTGGAAAACATTATTCTTGCTACAAAATAGATGCTAGACAATAGAAGGTCGACATTAACAAATGGTGTGCTCCCTCTTTCGAATGTTTATAACCCCAATCGTCAACCTTTGTGTATGTGAAGTACAAAAACCAAGTATATCTCGAAACAAAAGGAACCAAATTGAGCAAGTACAAAACACATCATAACAAGTTGTCAAAGAGTAAAAATAACACTCCTTATGAGATACTTCTCATTGAAACATGTTAGGGTCCTACCCTAACCCCCTTAAGTAGATATATAGATTGTTATGTATGGAGGCCATCTCTAGTAAATAGGGCCCATGAAGTAGTGTGAAAGCAATAATTGTAACAAGGCTTACTAGAAGGTTCAACCTACTAGAAAGTTCCTAGGAGGTAGATATAACTATATAAATAAGTATAAATAATGTAATGAGATGTCTTGTGAGGTTGATTGTAATCAAATCTCTACTCATTTGGAGGTTTCCCCCTCGAAGAGGCAAGTGAGCATTGCTCTAATCAATAAAGGTATAACTATTTTTGGTAACCTGGTTCTTTTATTGCCTATTGTTGTGATAATCTATGATTTCTACAACAAATCTGGGTATGTTCTATTAATTTTGATTTTAATATACTAGTTTTCTAATAAAGATCACCACAAGTGGTATCAAAAAACTTCCTTGAGAGAATATTTAAGAGTTTTTTTTTTTAGGTTAGAGACATTATCTGTTGTCAATAAATAACACATTGATATGTCATTCAATGCGTAAATTTGTGGTAGAAGAAGAATACACACATGAAATACAAGTAGTTTCACCTCATTGGACTCCCTTGTAACCCCTTCGAGTAGTATCACATAAGACAAAACATGTATATGAAATTTCACTTCCACATACCCTTGGGCATACAGGAAGTCCACTAGGTTACCTAAAACTATCTCTAGATAAGTTGATCAACCGTCTTGTTGCTATATTGCACCAAGAACAACACCGGGGAATAATACTCTTTAGTACCTGGGTAATTGGGTAGTACGGATAATGGTACAATCATGCCTCATTAGTTGATGCCCTGAGTGATTGGGTCAAGTACTAATGTTGGATCCTACATGTAAATAAGAGAACTATAACACCTGACACTCCCTTACCTGCAAGACCTTGGAAACCCTACTCCTTGCTGCTAGTCTACAAAATTCCTACATAAACTACAATATTAAGAATTTGATGATTTCGTCAATGTAGTTATATCAAGCAAGAGTATAAATTTTTTAGGAGTTAAAAAAATGAAATCTTGGTCCTACCCACAATATTATTTGAGATCTACCTCAACAAAAACCTCGTGTCCAATTGATCGTCATAGTACCACTCTCCAGTAAGTATTTTTGGTGGACCCACTCACCTGACTACTAGGCAAGTATCTCAACAAACCTATAACACAATATCAATCACCTTGGTACAACTGTCCAGTAACCTTTTTCTTATGGACCCATATCTCTACGACTACTGAGGATTGCATAACTATCTACCATAGTCTCCTCTTTGGAAACTCTATGTGATGAGTTGCAACACAAATATATTACAACCACTCATTTTCTTAGCAAAATCTTGATGCCATTCGTGACAAGCTTGCCAACTTGGAGTCACTCCCAGACCAATTTTCGAAACTCATGGTGATGCAAACTCAAATCCTTTCTTCACAATACATGGGTTATCAATGGCAGGACCAACTTTCCCAAAAGGAAGGAATTGAATCATCCAATCCCATTGGGCCTCACTCTACCCCACTTGTTCATGATCTTATGACTCAAACATGGTACAAAATTCCTAAAGTGGATCTTAACAATTTTGATGGATCTGACCCCGCAAGTTGGGTCACTTAAATTGAACATTATTTTTCCCTACATGGAATCATAGATGACTTAATGAAACTTTGTGTGGGTGTCTTATATTTAGATCTTAAACATTGGCAATGGTGGCAGTGGTATCAAAAATCCCACGGGGATTATATTTCTTGGACACAATTTTTACCAAATGTCTATGAATGCTTTGAAGAAGACACTCAATATTTGGGATGACTAGCCAAGCTTAAACAATTTGGTACAATTAATGAGTTCTTCTTTGCTTTTGAGTAGCTAACCATCCAAACCAAAGGCATGTCCAATAATTTTTTCAAGGAATTCCCTATCAATGGTTTGAAAGAAGAGACATGTACATGAGTTTTAATGGCTCGTCCTACTACTTGGTTGGAATCCTCTCAAAGAGGTCAAGAAGTCCAAAAGGTGGTCAATTCTCAAATTAAAAAGACACCATTTATTGCCTATCCATGTCCCACTATTTCTCCCACAACCAATCCCTCTCCGTCCTCAAGGGAATAAATGTAAGGAGAAAAAACTATTTATGCCCTTTTAGGAGGACATTTAGGATGATGAAGTTGAAGTTATACCTTCAGAGACTCTTCCTCCCCTTATTGAAGACACTCCCCCATATGTTCCATGGGATGTGTAACCATATGTAACATCCCGCTCTTGCACACACATGATTTGACTTATTCTTTGAGGACACTTGTGTGCAAGTGATCCGTTTTTGTATATAGTTGTCTGTTTTGCTTATGGATTTAGATGATTAGTTTGTTGGATTATGATGCTATGTTATTTGATATCTATGTATAGACAAGTGCTATTGACGGGTTTCTCCTGAGAGTGCAGGACACTTGATAGATTGAGGATGTTGATGGCATCAATGGACCTCCTTGGACTCTAGATCGAGTCAGGGAGTGGACTATATATGGTTTGGGTGTTTCTATTTATGCATATGTGACATATGATCAGGTGTATTATGATGTTGTTTATGGATCGTTGGCAATGTTTCGTTGATGGATGCAGGTCGACGATTGCTTGCTAATCATACTCACATAAGGAGTAAAGGGGCCATGCACAACAACCATAGATTTAGGGAGAGGTGTGGAAACAACCCTCCCACAACCTACAAGCACTCCTGTCATGGCTGGAATTGTAGGTTAACGATTACCTAGTTCGAGAGATCCACGCTGTCATGAGGGAAGACTGAGATAGTCGCTCACGAAGATTCTAAGGGGCTTGCAATAAGGCATGGTCCTTATTACTTAGATGCCCTTAGTTTCTCAGAAGGTCATCTGATGGAGTATTGACTCCAAGGGTTGGACAACTACCAAAATCAGTCAAAGGCGAGTGGCACCCTTGGAGAATGTAGTGCATCTTGAAGGGAACATCGCATAAATAAGACCTGAATTAAGGAAAGTGGAACCCTTGGAGAATAGATGATCCAGGTGGATATTGGTGGCCACCCACCTTTTCCAACTGGCTCAAAACAATTTTCTCGCAATTTTGGTAATTTACTATTTTTAGCAGTTTTTAACTTCCGGGGCCATTTTGAAGGCCTAAATGAAGGTTTTTTGGGATATATCTTCTCACTGATATTTGAAGGCTCTAATTGAGCCCCCTAAATGAATCTCCTTGATTATACCTTTCCAATGAGCTATCGTGTGCCCCAAACAGAGATTGTATGCCAAAGTTATGCCCCCAGGAAGTTGATACACCAAACTACCCAAAACGAGGTCCACAAAATTGTTGGCTTTTCATCTTCCGGGGTTAGGGTTTTGGATTTTGTTTATGATAAAAATTCCTTTGGATCCTCATTGTAAGATGATATTCTTTCAAATGCGAGTAGTCGTCATATATCTTCTCAGAGATAAGCTGCCACCATTATAGCAAGTATTTCACTATGTATTTTTATAGTCTTTGTAAATTTTCGCTCATTAATAGAAAATTGTGTGTTACTATATCTATGTGTTTATGGTTTCATCTCTGATACATTTCTATTATATTATTGGATATCCAAGATATCTCTGTACATTTGTTTATTATATCTCCGCTCCCATTTCATGCCGAAAATAATCTGGATCAATGGAGTGCGTCTTGAAAGGCACGTCATGATTTTAATAAAGGTGAGTCAATGAACCTAGGTGCCTAGAAAACAATTTTCGTTTTGACATTGTCGGACTTAAAATAATTATTAAATGAATAATTTTTATTAATCATAAAATCCACTAAAACAATTATAAGCCTAGTTTAAAAATTTGAGCCAAAGTTTAAAGTGGGTAAGAAGACTAAAGATATTAAATTATAAATTTAATAAATGGCGGGGGATGAAGAAAAATCAAGTTAGGAATTGAAAGGCTAAAAGTTTCTATCTAAATATTTAACTATATAAATATGTGCAAAAGAATACCAAATTGGAACTAAGATAAGAAAGGAAATGAATGTAAAAAGGAACGTGGAAGCATAGAAATGAATCTAGTCTAGTTTAACTAAAGAACTTTCCTAAATTAAACACAACTAATTTTTAGAAAGGTGTCGGTCATTAAAAAATAAATAGAGGGAGTAAAGGGAAAGCTAGGAGTGATTTTATGAGCGCTTTTAGGATGGATGAGGAGAATTGACATTTAATTAAATTAAATAGTGAATTTTTGGTGCGACTAAGGGAATGGGTGACAAGTGTACGGGGGAGAGTAATTCCTAGTTAATTTACACAAAAATGAATTAAATGTGCAAATGGGAAGTGGTCACTAAGAAAAATTCTATAAAACAAATGGCTAAGAGGAGGAATGGATCATGACTGGTATGCGTAAAGTTATGCTGCTAGAATTTCTTTGACTGATTTTACTTGTGAGAGTTGGGATACCTAACTCGAGAGAGAGAGAGTGGTAGATTGACCTTGCAAGGCGAGCTGGGAGCTAGAGTTTTATGGTTTTGTTTGTGCGTGGCCCCTTTGTGGCTCAGGGGGATAAGGGGGAAGAAGAGTACCCCTAGCATTAGTTGGGAGGTACCAGTGAGGCCTTCACGGTTAGTAAGAGAGAGATAGGAGGGAGCGCAAGCGAACAAATTTGGATTCTTCCCCTTCGGTTATGGTAATCCTAAACTGAGATTGAACTCATTAAGTTTCAAATTAAATTGTAGTTTAATTATGTTGCATATGTGTTGCTGGGAAATTTTATTCAAGGTTTTAAATTTTATTGAGATTTAAATTAATCATGTAGTTGCGGTGATCCTGTCTTTGTTTTCGTTTCTCCAAGATAAAATCTCCCAGCCTTATGCCTTCATATTTGCTTTATTGAATCGTTTTTCTCACTGGAAAAACCCTTGCTCTGAAATTTAATGGGAGATCATTGCTTAAATGATTTCTTTATCTCCCCGACGAACCCAAGCTCTAAATTTTTTAAATGGAATTTATCTGCGCTTGGCTTGGACTGTCACCCAAATTTTCCTTGTTTTACTTCTTTGCGTTTTCACCATAAAATTCAACGATTTTAGTTACCTTTGTTTAGTGAATCCTTAACCCTTACCCAACGACTTTTTACATGTTTTAACCATGCAATGGCCCAACAATTTTACATTCTTACTCAGGCAATTTTTTTTGTTCTTACCTAGTGACCTTCTACCTGTTTTAACCATGCAATGGCCCAACAACTTGACATTCTTACTCAAATGATTTTTTATGTCTCTTACCCAAAGATTTAAACTTTTTTTTTTTTTCTCAGCACTTGTTTATCTACTCAACGATTTTGTATTGCTCTGCGTTTGGGGAGTCTCACACCCAAGCGTTTCTCCCATACACTATGATGTATGTAGAGGTGATTTTTTTAAGTCGTGTTGTTGGGTTTTGTAAGTCGTATTGCTAGGTTGGGAGGTTTCAAGTTAGATCCTTGTACAATGGATCACATCCCTTTTTCCTTTCACACCCAAGCATTTTCCCCCATACAGTTAGCTACTATTTTGGGGAGGGACACAACCCTCTGTCACTTAATTTCGTATGCCCATTAGTCATGACAGATGCAATGCGATTTTGTAACATACCTAGCCACCCAGAAGCCGAGGTGTGCTACCTTCAAGCCCACCCTTGGACTTCGTACTCTTACTAGTACCTTCTTTATTTAATAAGGATGCATAAGATAAAATATTTAACAACATGCAGAATAATATCCAACAAGGATGCATAATCTAAGATTTAGTTAAATGATAATTAAAATACACAACAAAATACATTCATACACATATAATAATATCACAACAAAGAGAACTTATCTTTATAAAAAGGCGAAACCAATTGGTTTCATACCAAGGACGTTCCACCCAACCGTAGACACCACTGCTCCAAATCTCAACAACAGTGTCACCCTCGAGCCAGGGCTATGAATCCACAAGGACAGTTCCAGATTGTACTTGGGTTCACAAACCAGTCAGCTCTCAAGCTCTCACAGGTTTCCCAGCACTCACAACAATCTAATTACCCATCTCTCTTCCACCCAGCCTGTACCACCCAAGAGAATGGACCTCCACCCTTCTCTGCCACACAGTCCCTTAGGCAGTCCTTCTCCTTTTTCCAAGGCCTCCAACACAACTGGTCCAAAATATCAATGTTGGAACTCTTAGGACTCACAGTTGTGAGAAAAAAAGGGCACAGGCCAATGCATCTCAGACATGCAGGCCCCAAGTCATGGATGGATTGCACCAACAACCATTACATCCAACTATCCCGTGGCTAATCTTCAATAGTTTAGTTCCCTTTACCAAGCCAAGATGCGGATGAGGATGGATCAATGAATGGGTGAGTGAGTGCATGAAAGTGCACGAGGGGAATGAATGAACGTACAATAAAATCAACGAACAATCCATTAGTCGAACCCCCCCATCAGACCAGAGGCAGGTTTAAGTAACTTCATGGGGAATCAAGAACCTCCCGGTCTTCCCTAAGAATCTCACGTAGCCGATCCCCTCTAGGAAAAAAGGGAAATTAACATAGGAATAAACACTTAGCCCCTCAAGCCCCCTCTCTTGTGGACTCATAGCCCCCTATAACTCTAGTCCTTGTCTGTCTAGTAGTCAACCATGTATTTATTATTAATAATGATAGAAAACATTACATGTCTTGGGCACACTAGCCTTTTAATAATTGTTTGGGCACCCTGGCCTCTCAGCATTGTAACAATACATTATTTAAAATGGGGGTTCAAAACCCGGGGTGTTACATCCCCTCCCCCTTATTTTGGCACTATCCTCAGTGCATATACAAAATAGAGATCAAAATCTCAAATTTATTCAAAAATTTGCGGGTACTCTACACGCATGGAATCTTAATGCTCCCAGGTAGCATCTTCAGGACCGTAGCAGGTCCACTAAAATTTTACTAGCTCTATAACTCGATTCCAGAGTATTTTGACTTTTCTGTCCAATACCCACACTGGCTGAACCTGAAAATATCCCTCCGTCTCTACTTGAATCAGATGCCAATCAATAACATGGTTAGGGTCATGTAGATATTTCTTTAGTAAAGATACATGAAACACATTATGCACATTCATGGAAGTAGGCAATGCAAGCATGTATGCAACTAACCCTATTCTGTCTAATATTTCAAATGGACCACAGAATCTGGCTGCCAACTTTGTACAACTACCCAATTTCAAAGAGATTATTTTGGGCTTCACTTTCAAAAGTACATGCTCCCCTACTTTAAATTCTCTAGCTGTCATGTTATTGTCTGCATAAAATTTCTGTCTATCCTAAGCTACCTTTAAATTCTGCTTGATCTTAACCACTTGGTCTTCCATGTCCTTGAGCAACTCTGGCCCAAGTACCACTCTATTTGCTGGGTTGTCCTAGCTTACTGGAGTATCACATTTCCTACCATACAAGGCTTCAAATGGGCTCATTCTTAATGAAGCTTGATACCCATTATTATATTCAAACTCAACCAAGTGTAAGTAATCTTCCCACTTAGATGGCTTATCCATCACATACATTCTCAGCATATCTTCAATTATTTGATTGAATCTCTCTGTTTTCCCATCTGTCTGGGGATGATATGTTGTGCTAAAGTTTAGATTTGTGCCAAATCCTTTAAAAAATCCCCTCCAAAAATTGGAGCTAATCTTCGTATCTCTGTTCGATATGATTGTCCTAGGTATCCCATGCAACCTAGCAATTTCCTTCATGAAAATTTCTGCAATATTAGTCGTTGTATGCGTTGTCTTTACAGGCACAAAATGAGCAGCGTTTGTTAATTTGTCAACCACCACCATGATTGAATCATGTTTCTTATTCATTCTGGGTAATCCTGTGATGAAATCCATGGTGATCACATCCCATTTCTTATCTGGGATTGGAAATGGTTCTAGAAAATCCGTTGGGTGCCTATGCTCAGCCTTCACCTTCTGACATTCCATACATCGAGCAATGTAATCAACAACATCCTTCTTCATTCCTGGCCAAAAGAACTGGCTTCTTACTGCCGTAATTTTTTTCTAGTAACTGGGATGTCCAACATAAGGAACATCATGCATTTCATCCAGTACCAAATTCCTCAGTTCTTCGGAGTTAGGAACATAGAGTCTATTTTTATGCATGAGTAATCCGTCTTCCCTTATCTCATACTCCTTTATTTGTTGATGTACATTTCCTTGCTGTAAGTTTTCCTTTACCTGTAGGTAATGCTGATCTGTAACAAGACCATCTAAAATTATTCTCTTCAAGTCTGACTGATGCATATTGACAACAGTAGCATGCATGAGATGCACTCTTCTACTAAGCGCATAGGCAACTTTATTCTCCTTTCCTTTGATATGCTTGATATCAAATTCATATTCACTTAAAAATTCCAGCCACCTTGTTTGCCCGCCATTCAAGGTCGGATGTTCAAAAAGATACTCCAAGCCAATGTGGTCTGTCCTTAATTTGAATTTATTCCCCATGAGATAATTCCTCCACATCCTCAAGGCGTGAATAATGGAAGCAAGTTCCAAGTCATGTGTGGCATAGTTCCTCTCATGTTCCTTAAGCTTTCTGGACTCATATCCAATGACATGTCCATTTTGAATGAGGACTCCCCCAATTCCTTCCTTACATGCATTTGTACATGCCACAAAACTTTCATTTGGGTCAACAATATTTAACACAGGTGCACTAGTAAGTAATTCCTTCAACATATTAAAATTATTTTCACACTTGAATGTCCATTGAAATTTAGTTCCCTTATTTTGCAAAGAAGTGAGGGGATGAAAAATCTTAGAGAACCCTACTATGAAACTTTTGTAGTAGCCAACTAATCCCATAAAAGATCTGACGTCTGGCACATTTATTGGTGTTGGCCATCCTCTAATGTCTTCAATCTTCTCTGGATCTACTGCTATGCCCTGCTCTGAAATAATGTGTCCCAAGTAATGGATCTGCTTTTAATAAAAATAACACTTACTCAACTTGGCATACAAATGATGTTCTCTCAGTACTTGCAACACCAGTCTTAAGTGGTGTTCATTCTCCTCTTCAGAATTAGAATAGATAAATATGTCATCCAGGAATACTATGACAAAATTATCCAAATAATTTTTGAATATGTCGTTCATTAAGCACATGAAGACAACTGGTGCATTGGTCAGTCCAAATGGTACAACTACAAATTCATAATGCCCATACCTGGTCCTAAAGGCTATCCTATGAATGTCTTCTTCCTTGATTCCTACCTGATGGTATCCTTCCCTCAGGTCAATCTTTGAGAATATCTTTTCTCCTCTTAGCTGATCAAAGAGGTCATCAATTCTGGGTAGAGGATACTTGTTCTTTATAGTGTACTTGTTCAACTGTCGTAAGTCAATACACAACCTCAAGGTTCCATCCTTCTTTTTGACAAAAAATATTGGTGCTCCCCAAGGTGAAACACTTGGACGTATGTACCCTTTCTTCAAAAATTCCTCCAACTGCATTTGTAATTCTTTTAACTTTGGTGTGCTCATTCTATAAGGTGTTTTTGACACCGGGGCATCTCTTGGCACTAAATCAATTGAGAAATCTATCTCCCTTCTTGGTGGCAATCCGGGTATTTCTTGGAATACATATTCAAATTCCTGTAGTACCGAGAAATCTTCGAGGCTTGGCCCTTTTGCATTATCTGTCTCTTCCACATGAGCTGCATACAATTGACATCCTCTCCTAAAACATCTTTTTCGCTGTAAGGCTGAAATATCCCTTATAGATATGGGTCTTGGAACTCCTTTCATAGTGCTATGTTTTTCATTTCCATCAAGACATGTAAATGTCTTGTTATGACAATCTAGGATAACATGATGCTTGTCCAACCAATCCATTCCAATCAGAATATCATAAGACCCCAATGGTATGATATTTAGATCAATACTAGTATTCACACCATTAAGACTTATGGAACAAATTCTAACCATGTCATGGATTCTTCTTTTGGTTCCAGTGGATAACTGAACCAAACTTTCTTTTCAAAGTTTACTTTTCTCCAAATGTAATCTATCCACTATCTTAGGATCAATGTAACAATAACTTGCTCCTGAATCAATCAAAATAGCAACAAGTTGATTTATGATCTTACCTTCCACCTCGATCATATTGGAATTGTACTCCGCTTGTCAATCATTTAAAGTTGCATAGATTCTTCCCATATCTTTGACTGTTGTAGCTTCTTGGATGTTGTGCACAGTATTCACTCTGTCCTTTCTGTGCGTGAAATCCTTGTACATGTGATCTTCCTTACATCCCCATCATTGGATTGGTGGTCTTCCCCTTTTCCCCAAGGAATATTCCTTCTTGAAATCTCCCTTAGCATACTGATCTTGATGATTTCTATTAGGCTCATTCCTGTTGAAGGAAGGTTTGAATCCTTTCCTCCTCTGATCGGACTTCACATATTTCTTGTCCTTCCAATATTTCTACAGAGATTCTCTTCCCTGGCCTTGCACATACATGTATTTATCCTTCTTAATGTCTTCAGTCAAGGTCTTGGGCTCATCATACTTGATATTTTCCTTATAAAAGGATGGCAGTCCACTTAGAAATATCTGTATTTTCACTTTCTCATCACCAATGAACCTGACATACTTTAACAACCCCAAGAACTTGTTCTCATACTATGCCATAGTCATGCTTCCCAACCCGATTTTAAAGAACTCCTGGATTTTCCTGTCATAGAAATGCTCTGAGAGGTACTCCTTCTAGAAGTACTTCTTGAACTTCTTCCAAGTGATCCTACTCTCATTAATGTGCTCCACTTGCTTCAGTTGGTCCCACCACATTGCAGCTTTCCCGTGTAAATGGTAGGTGGAAATCCTGGCTTCCATATTTGATGAATAGTTATGCAACTGAAAATATCTCCTTAGCCCAAGAAACCATGCTTAGACATCATATTCCCTTTACCTTTCACCCTCAAAGGAAGGTGGCTTGAGATTCCTCAACTCTCCTTGCAAACTATCTACCTCTTGTTTCCTTATTTGGTGTCTGACAGGAGACACCTCTGGACTACTTACGGGATCATCCGATGCATAAAAATTTCTTTCTGAGTAAGGAGGTGAGTGGTGTCCATGAGCTCTGCTATCACTTCTAGAATAACCAACTCTTCCACGATCATACCTTCTTTCATGGTACCTGCCTTCTTCCTCTTGTCTTGAGTTTGATCCCTTCGTCGTTTGTTTCTGCAACTGATTGAAGCTCTGCAACACTCGAGCATTTATTTGAATTTTCTCTCTCATTAGTCTCTCATTGTCTTCTTTGTAGCTCTGCACTTCCATCTTCAGGCTTCTTACCATTTCTATTAACGTTTCATGTTCTCCTTTTCCCTTGCGTCCATTAGACTCTGTCTCTGCATTACCAACTTTGTTATTCTAGCCTTCGACCTCCTTATCATGACTGGAATCTCCCCCACCTTCTTCCATTTCCCCAATATGCATCTTGAGTTGATGTGTTTAAACCCCTTAATTATGAAAAATGTGCAAATGACCATTTTGTTAGAATTATGCATATGATAAACAAAATTTCCAAACCATGCTACAAGTCTCTTTATTTTTTTGTTCATGGAGATCATATCCCCATTCTCTGAAAATAATAGTGTCCTATTATCCTTGGCTGACACAAAATTTCATCCTGCGCAGGCGCTTCCTTCAAACCACCTTCCCAGGTGACCACAACTAGAAACCGTGGCTAAATCCTTCCTTAGCACTTTTCTGTCTCGAAGACCACCAATTCGACCCTTGTCCCTCCTTCCCTCAGCTCTCAATCTGCATATGACCACGACCATGACCCTGCGCTTAGCTAAAAAAGTGCTTGTCCATAGCTTCGGGACTTTGGAACTTTCATCCAGGACCAGATCAACGATCCTCATCCTCTTTCATGATCAACCATCGAGATCCACTTCGGGACTCCGCTCTTTGGGAGTCTCAACTTTCCTTGCTTGCCTCCTCCCTGAACGCTTTTACCCAGAGTTCATGATATGTCGACGGGTGTCCTCCCACAAATTAAGAGCTGTGAATCTCTTTAGCTCTTCGGGCTTCGAAAGTTTCAAACTTTCCTCCTGCGCGTTCTCCCAGAGTGCTTTCACCCGAAGTCGATGATCCTTCGACGTGTGTCTTCTAGAATGAACGGTCAATATGTACTTTGACCTTCAGGACTTTGGAAGTTTTCGACCCAACACAACCTGTCACATCCTTCCCCACCAGAGTGCCTAGTCTCCGGACTGCACGATCTGTCTCCATGTGGTGAAATATTGGAAGCAGACATGTGGCCCAATCGAGCGAGTGACACATGTCATGTTCTAACTAACATTTCAATACTCCAGATGCTCAAAAATTACTAACACATGGCACACATCCCATGTGTCTACATCATCCAAGGTGACGTCTGCAAACCACGTCACTTTGGGAATTCCATGATCCACATCACCTCTAGGTGAAATCATTGCGCCCCACCACTTCGACTCTTCTAGCTTTAGAACTTTCCAATCTCAATTGAAAAACTCTCGAACCGATTTCTCTGGAGTTACTGATCTGTTGACATGTACCTCTTGGTGATCAACGATCAGGATCTACTTCGGCTATATGGAGTTTTTATGTTCGAGCCATAACATTTCACATCACTTAATGCCTATCAATTTGTGGGGGCACGCATCGACGGTTTGGAGAAACACGCTTTTCAGCCCGCAATTCTCCTGACGCTGACACGTAACCCCTTGGTGAAACTGTTGTTTGGATTGCGGGACCACAACTTGGTTCCCCACAATGTCGTTTGTCCGTTGATCTCTCTCTCCATTGAGATTTGACGGTGGTGACCTTAACCCTTGTTTCCTTTTCATCAAACGATCCTTGTTTACTTGTACACCAATCCAATGATCCCAGATATCTCTTTATCCTACAGTGGTGATCGTTCCCAAATTCGAAGGGGAAGGTCACGATCCTTTGAACCCATTACAATGGGTCTCTGTTGATCTAACTCCTGCATAGATTCTGCAATGCCATTCCTCTTGAGCTTTTGAAATCCACGATCAGAGTTCGATCTGTAACCATGAGACTCTGACCAATAGACTGGGCCCATACTGGCCCGGTGTTTCAACCAAAAGCTCTGATACCAAACTGTAACATACCCAACCATCCACAGGCCAGGGTATGCTACCTTCAAGCCCACCCTTGGACTTTGTACTCTTACCGGTACCTTCTTTATTTAATAAGGACGCATAAGATAAAAAATTTAACTACATGCACAACAATATCCAGCAAGCGTGCATAGTCTAAGATTTAATTAGAAGATAATTAAAATACACAATAGAATACATTCATACACATATAATAATATCACAACAAAGAGCACTTATCTTTATAAAAAGGCGACACCAACTAGTTGCAGAACAATGACGTTCCACCCAACCGTAG
Organism: Picea engelmannii; assembly: GCA_009831015.1. NCBI lineage: Eukaryota > Viridiplantae > Streptophyta > Pinopsida > Pinales > Pinaceae > Picea > Picea engelmannii. The sequence continues at coordinate 75,339 of ML817256.1, read as the reverse complement.
ACACCATTGATCCAAATCTCAACAATAGTGTCACCCCCGAGCTAGGGCTATGAATCCACAAGGATGGTAACAGAGTGTACTTGGGTGCCCAAACGAGTCATCTCTCACAGGTTTCCCAACAATCACAACAATCCAAGTACACAACTCCCTTCCACCTATCCTGTACCACCCAAGAGAATGGACCTCCACCCTTCTTTGCCACGTAGTCCCTCAGGCAGTCCTTCTCCTTTTTCCAGGGCCTCCAACACAGTTGGTCCAAAATCTCAATGCTGGAACTCTCAGGACTTGTAGTTGTGAGAAAAACAGGGCACGAGCCAACTCATCTCAGACATGCAGGCCCCAATTCATGGTTGGATTGCACCAACGACCATTACAACCAACTATCCCATGGCTAATCTTCAACAGTTCAAATCCCTTTCCCAAGCCAAGACGCGGATGAGGATGTATCAATGAATGGGTGAGTGAGTGCATGAAAGTGCTCGAGGGAAATGAATGAATGTATAGGAAAATAAGCGAACAAGCCATCAGTCGAACCCCCCCATCAGACCAGAGGCGGGTTTAAGTAATTTCATGGGGAATCAAGAACCTCGTGGCCTTCCCCAAGAATCTCACGTAACCGATCCACTCCCTTAGGAAAAAAGGGTAATTAACATATGAATAAACACTTAGCCCCTCAAGCCCCCTCTCTTATGGAATCATAGCCCCCTATAACTCTAGTCCTTGTCTGTCTAGCAACCAACCATGTATTTATTATTAATAATGATAGAAAACATCACATGTCTTGGGCACATTGGCCTTTTAATAATTGTTTGGGCACCCTGGCCTCTTAGCATTGTAACAATACATTATTTAAAATGGGGGTTCAAAACTTGGGGTGTTACAGATTTGGGGAGGGACACAACCCTCTGTCAATTAAAATGCATGCCCAGATTCCTGGTCAAATGCGCTACGATTCTGGGGAGGGACACACCCTTGACCCTTTAAATTCACATGCCCATATACTTTGTCAATTTTGATGCAATTTTGGGGAGGTACATACCCTCGACCATTTAATTTTCGCATGCCCAGAAGCATTTGTCAGTTCGCTGCAATTTTGGAGAGGGACACCACCTCTGCCATAAATTCACATGCCCAGATTCTTTGTCAGTTTCACAATTAGAGTGTCAATATCCATTAAAATGGTTAATGAAGGAATACTGAACACTTTTGGTCTCTTTTCCGATTCTTTTTCAAGATTGGTAATCTTCTCTCTATATTTGTTATTCATCTCTGTATAGGTTGCATCAAGTTTTTTTTTATCTCCTTCTTGGTCTCATCACAAATTCTCACTACATCACTAGATAACTTTGATATAATAACATCCTTTACTACAATGATTTTGGTTTCTATTGTGGTATGATCCAAAAGTGTTTTTTCAACTGTGTAATCCATTTGATACATTCAAAAATAACATTATCCTTCACTCTACGCTTTTTCTTCATGATTTCCATAGATGAAGCATCGCCCATTGCAACTATATGTTTATAATGAACTATTTGATCAAATACAGAAAACATAAATACATATTCAATTTAAATAATATAGATCATGTAAAATTAATCTCGAGGACCATGCAACAAATATATTAGAGGTATTTTACTCAATGCCCAAATTTCAAGGAGTGCTTCTATCAAGGAGACTCCCTTAAGGAGCATAAAAATTATCATTACCACCCCTAAATTTTTACTTGAAGTAAGATATTGAATGATTGTTGGATTTCATGATTTTTGATCTATTTTTTAGCCCTCAACCCTTAGAATGTAAAGCGCTTATTTACTCCCTAAATGTATTGACCCAAGCACCCCTTTTCTGGAATCAATGGATGGAATCACACTAGTGTTGAATGATTTTGTGGACATTAGAATCCTTGTGAAAATTGAAATGTAATGTAAGGAATGTTTGTTCTAGATAATATATTTCTAGCGCACATAAAAATATAATGTATTGAATGATTTTTGTAGACATTGGACTTTTGGCGCTATGAAAATTTGTTGATGTGTAATGACTAAGTAATGGGTTCTCTGGTGCCATTGAATTAAGGTTGATATCAGAAGGATTGATCAATTATTTGGTTTTTGCCTTAATTTATTTGATGCTTTGATCCAGGTGGATATCGATGGCCACCCACCTTTTCCAACTGGCTCAAAACAATTTTCTGGCAAATTTGGCAATTTACTATTTTTAGCAGGTTTTAACTTCTGGGGCCATTTTGAGGGCCCAAATGAAGGTTTTTTGGGATCGACCCAACTCAATGATAGACGAAGGCATTATTGAGGCCTCAAAATGAATCTCCTCAACGATACCTTTCCAACGAGCTATCATACGCCTACAACAGAGATCGTATGCAAAAGTTACAACCACGGGAAGTTGATGCACCAACTTACCCAAACGGGGCCCACATGACTTTTGGCGCTTCGTCTCCTAGGGTTAGGTTTTTGGATTTCGAGGGTTTTTGGAATTCCTGTTTATTGTAAAAATTCCTTCAGAGCCTCATTGTAATCATCTTCTTGCGAATGCGATTAGCCATCACATCTCTTCTCAGAGATAACCTTCCACCATTCTAGCGAGTCTTTCACTCTATATTGTTTACAGTCTCTGTACATTTATTTCATTAATAGAAATCGTGTATTACTGTATATCTGTGTTTATGGTTGCATCTCTGATACATTTATGTTATATTATTGAATATCTGTGATATCTTTGTGAATTTATTTATTATATCTCCGCTCTCATTTTGTGACGAAAATAATCCGGATCAGTGGTATCAGAGCAGGCTGTTCTTGATCGTTTTTTCAGTGCATGTCCCCGATGAGGTCTGAGTATAGAAACTTGGGTCTCAATCTTTTCTCTCTTGAATACAACTGCTTTCACACACCCAAGAAACCCTCAATGGTGGAAGAAAATAAAAACGACGGAGCAGAAGCTCCTATCAGTCTGTTGCTTGAGCAAGCTCTCACGCGATAGAGGGACAAAATGATGGAGAATTTTTCTCACATCCTTCAACACCTGCCGATAGAAACATGCACATCTTTATCAAGTGACCACTTTGGAAGCACCTCGCCTTTCAAGGTAAAATTTAATTTTGATATTTCTGTATTTGATGGACAGATAGATGCAGAAGCCCTAGAAAAATGGTTAACTTTGCTAGAAGGTTATTTCTCTGTTCAAAATTTTTATGATAGAGAAAATATCACCTTCGCACTCCTTAAAGCTCTCCCTCATGTCAAACATTGGTGGGAAACTTACTAGGAGCAAAGTTCCACAAATGAGTCTGGAATATATGGAGCAAAGCCCACTTGGGATTTTTTTGTGGATGTGGTAAATGAACAATATTATCCTATTGGCAACTATGAGGACTAGTACATGAGATGGACCACACTGCAACAAGAGAGGGGCCAAGTAGTTCTGGAGTTCACCAATACCTTCCATACCTTGTGCACCAAGATAGGTATCAAAGACTCCGAACGACATTTGGTTCTGAAATACTTTGGGGCTCTACACAGATACATCCAAACTGAAATGGATTTTCTGGATATCTCATCACTCGGTGCTGCTTATCGATATGTTGTAAAAACGAGCAGAAATTTAAGCACCAAAACAAATGGGAGTTCGGGTCTGCAAATATGCAACAACCAAGGTATGAAAGAGACAACCCTAATAGACAATCTCCCAAAAACCAGTCCAAGCCACGGGAAAAGAAGGGTCATGGGAAGACAAAGAAATACACCAGAAAATGGTGTGATTTCCACAAAATACCTTGGCACAACACCGATGAATGTCGCTCAAAAAAACATTGGTGGCCAAGATCAAAGACAAGGAGCCGAACCCTGATTCAGAATCTGATGAGGGTGAAGGGGACACCGCTGCATTTTATTGTTGATAGTGGAAGCCAGAAGAACCTCATCTCAACAGAGGTCGTCAAACAATTAGGATTGTCGACAACACCACACCCGCAACCATACAACATCGGGTGGCTTCACCAAGGACAAGATTTGCATGTCAGGCAATAGTTTCGATTTTCATACGACATCCAACCCTTCAAGGATTAGGTATTATGTGATGTTTCCCCACTAAATTTCTGTGATGTTCTCTTGGGCCAACCATATATGTGGAAGCGCCATGATGTTTATGAGTCTCGACCTCGCAGTGTCATTGTTTCTCTGGGGGGTCATCTCTACAGAATACTAGAGGTATTTCCAACTATTGTTCCACCTAAAATTTTTTGCAAGGTAGTATATCATATTGCAAAATTTAGCTTCTTCACAATGTATTCAGAAGGAGAACATAAGGGCACTGCAACCACTACAGCCTCGCCCCAAGCACCTTCTATCCAACAGAAGCAGGTCGACAAGGCTGCAACAAAATGAAAAGATTCCTTCTGCACACCATCCTATCATGTATCTTGACTTGTTGAACAACATCAACCTCAATAGGTT
>ML817256.1:11997-23942 GCA_009831015.1 Picea engelmannii | reverse complement strand
TATGGTCACTCTAATGAGACATAGTTCATAATCTTACTTGAGTTGCTCAAGTAGATACTCTACCAAGCTTTACTTACCTAGGTAGAATCTTAACCTTATATGAGTTAGATTTACTTAAAAAGGTAAGATCCAAAGTCTTGAGTAGCACATACAATTGTTTTTAATTAAATAAATTATTTTTTTATTTTTTTTATAATAATAAAATATAAGTTTAATTTGTATTCAAAATTTTGTTAATTTATAAGTTGATTTTGGGTGCAAGCGATGATGTGATAATTTGAAAGTTTATTTTTGAAACCAGTTAATAAGTTGATAAGATAATATATTCTTTCACTCAAACACTAATATTGTTATATATATATTTTTAAATTCTAAAGCACTAAATTTTATTAATATACAGAAAAATTATAGGTAGAAGATACATGAATGGTTTAAGGTGTTTTGAGAGAAGAGAGCCCCTATTCTTGATTAGCCAAGGTGATAACTAACATCATAAAAAACATGCCCATGCAAGGGAAACCAGGTTTGTAGTATTCTATCAAAAAACCTTCCTATATAAGGGAACTAGGCATATAGTATCAAAAAAGCATGAGTGGACAGAATGTAAGGTAGCAAGTGTTGTACTGTTTGACATTAGAACATTGTAAGACTGAAAAATATGAGAGAAGCTTAAAACATAAAAACTAGAACTAATTATGGGGAATGTTGGAAGTAGTTTTATCAAGATGCTCTTCAATTACCGGACAACGATGGGAGTCTCCATTGGACGAGCTTCCCCGACTTACCTTGTGAGGGTGGCCAAATTGCTTGAGCTTCCTTGACTTTCCTTGGTAGGATGGAACCGAATCTCTGCGAAGATTCACAACATTCCAAATAAGATGTTCGTGCACCTCCTGAGTATAATGTATGAGATCTTGTGAGTTCTAGTTCTGAGCATATTTTCTATTCCAAAGTTGAGCCTAGGGGTTGGAATTCTTGGAAATCCAGTTCCACCAGGTTTTGGCACTGAGGATCTCATTACTTTTAGCCATATTACGAAGACAGAGGCCTCCAACAGATTTTGGGAGACAAACATTGCCCCACTAAACCAAAGCCCACTTGAAGTGGTTTTGATCCCCACCCCAGAGAAAGGTTCTTTGGATAGATCTGGGATGATTTTAGGGGCCAAATTTCACTCCTGGGCTAATTTTCCAAGGTTTTTCCCAAAACAAGATTCGCTATTCTAAAAATGATTTGCCCAAATTCTATAGGATAAAATTATTTTACCTTAAAAATCGCTAAAATATTATACAAACTGTATAAAATCCTTAGAAATTTGAATATTTTTACAAAAGTATCGCTAAATTTTTTTTAGTTGGCATATCAAGGATTAGTAAGATTCACCAAAGTTTCTACATTTTAAAATAAATTTCCATCCTCAAAATCATCCCTCGATCTTATGAATTTAAGAACCCATTTGGAGGAAGCTAGGACAAAGAAGGTAACGAGGCATGGATTACAGAACACCTTTGATGAGGATAAGACAGTCGGATATATTATGATATGTGAACGTCCAAGAGGCAAGATTTTGTTCAAGTTTTTCAAGAAGTTCTCTCCACGATGAGTGCTTTATAGCTGAGACAATTAAGGGAGCTCCAAGGTATTTGGTGGGAAGGGAAGAAATGGAAAAGCCCATAATTCTTGCAATGTTCCTCTGAGTGATGAGAAGCGTGTTAAAGAAGTAGATATGAGATTTTTCTAGGTTTATGGAGGTTCCATAGGCTTCAGAGAAGATATTTATAATTCGGTGAAAGACATGAGCCTCCAGAACCGAAGGATGGCCCATGAGAAAATTATCATCCACGAATTGTTGATGGGACAAGGGGGAGGTTATTGTGTAGAGCTAGACTTTTTGGGATGCCATTGGAGCAAGCCATTTTTAACATACTACCTAAACCTTCAACCATAAGGATAAAAAGGAAAGGGGAAAGGGGGTCCCCTTGGCGAAGTCCTATGGAAGGGGAGAAGGTGGCTGAGCGAGATCCATTGACCAAGATAGAAAAAAAGTGGAGGAGATTAGAGATAAGATACAGTGGGTACAAGTAAGGCTGAAGCCAAAGGCTAGAAGGAGTTTTTCAAGGTATTCCCAGCTTAGCTTATTGAAATCCTTGGATAGGTCCAATTTGAGGAGCATGTCAGGCTTCTTGGTAGTTTTTAAAGAATGGATTACGTCATGGGCTATAATGATGCCATCCAATATTTGTCTTCCTTCTACATAGCCTATATGCTCCAAAGAGATGAGGAGGGGAAGGAGCGGCTTAAGGATGTTTGCAATGAATTTTGTGATAATTTTATAATTCATGTTGCATAGGGAGATAGGTCTTAACTTACTAGGAGTGGTCACATTCTCCTCCTTCGGGATGAGGGTGAGGAAGGTGGAGCTGAGAGCTGGAAGCACCCACTATTTCCTGTGAGATTCCTCGACCAATTCCCAGACTTCAAGCTTTAGTAGATCCCAACATTGATGAAAAAAATTGATTGGGAATCCATCCAGACTTGGGGATTTTCCTTCTTCCATCTGGGTGACAACAACTTTTACTTCATGCAAGGTTATTGGACACATCAGGTCTCATTTTGATCCTCCATTATTAGGCGAGGGATGTGATTGACCACTTGGTGTATTGCTTTAGCTCTATCTTGATTGGCTTCAATTAAAAGGTCTCCATAGAAGGAGATGAGTTCATGCTCAATTTCCTTATGTGTCTCTATTCTCATGCCATCAGAATTTTTAAGGGAGGCTATTCGATTGTGCATTCTATGTTGTATGGTGGAACGATGGAAGAATGTTGTGTTGCATTCCCCTTCTTTTAGCTAGGTGATTCTTGATTTCCATTTCTAGATAATTTCCTCTTTCCTGCAACGTTCTTCAATTTGCGATTGGAGCTCTGCTTCCTTTTTCATTTGTTCCTTTATTTGACCTTCATTGATCATATGTAGTTACAGTTGTTCCATTTCCTGATCCAGAATAGTTTTGGTTGTGAAGATGTTCCCAAAATTTCTTTTGTTCCACTTTTTTTCAGGTTTTGTTTTAGATGCTTGATATTTTTTTGAAGCACATACATCTTTGAGCTTCATGTAATCTGAATGTTAGTCCACCAATCCTTGACCGTTTCCATGAAATATGGATGAGAAAGCCAAAACTTCTCAAATTTGAAGGGCCTTTGGGTGGGATTTCCTGTTCTATGCCATAGAAAGCATATGGGCCAATGGTATGATCCAAATGATGGAAGAATGGATACCACCAGATCACCGTATGAAGTATCTATATCCTTAGAAATGAGGAATCTATCTAGATGAGAAGTTTTTTGGTTTGAGCCTCCTCTCTCATTGTTCCAAGTATAGATCCCATTAGAGGTTTCTACATCTATCAACCCGTTGTCCTCAATGAATTATTTGAAGTGGATGTCCTCCCAAGTCAGAGATTTACATCCTCCCTTTTTCTCTTGAAGGGTGGTGATTAGGTTAAAGTCGCCTCCCAAGATCCAAGGATGCTAAGGGAGGAATTGCTTGTACCAATCCAAGTATTCAAGCATTCTGATTTTTTGGTCTATGATTTGAGGGTCATAGACATTCGTAAGGTTTCCATAAATGTTGGTGCTTGAAAGGTGGAAATATGCTGAGAGGGTGTTCTTGGTGGCTACAAAATCATTGAGGGTTACCTAGAAGGGGTTCCGAACGATTTTCAGGCCACTTGATGCTCCTACTGCATCTATAGATGTTGCTTTGTTTCCTTTCCAAATACGAGCCATTAAAGTCTCTAAAGTGTTGTTGCTACACTTTGTTTCTTGGATCATTATAATAGAAGGATTTTCCTGAAGTATTTTTTTTAGGATCATTCTGTGCTTGGTAGGGCCATTTATGCCCCGAACATTCCATGCGATGAGCTTCATTGAGAACTAGGAGTGTGAGAAGGGAATAATTTCGTTAGTTGGGAATACTTCCCTGATTCAACTAGCCTAGTGCCCAACGTATTGATACGTTGCATATCCATCTTGGCCATGCTTTTTAATTTCCTTCACTATTCTTTTTGGTTCTTTTTGTGGGATGTTATGAATACCCAGTTTGTCATGGGCTCTGGCTTTATGTAAAGCTTCCTTGAGAAACTGGATTTGCTTGGGAGAGATGGCATTGAAGGCACGACATTGACATTGTTGGTTGTGGAGCCTAATTACCTTCATGTTTCATAGGTATTTGTTTCCAGCTGAGGTTTGGGGGAAAGCATGCCCCCGAAAGAAAAATTTCCTTGTAAATATATATTGTAATTTCATATTAAATCTAGACCGTTCATTATAAGGTCACAAATATGATGGTAGAAGTTATGTTAGAGTTTTTTTCCCTAGAAGGAAACCCTCTTTTATGAGGGAAATGTATTGCATCTATGCATCGTTGCGAATATTGTATTCCGAGAGAGGAGATTGTGAGAGAAAGAAGATGAAGTTACAACAGGTGTGCTATAGGTTGTATCCCTTCATTTGTTGGATAATAAAAAGGAAGGACCTTGCAATTTCTCTGGTGGACGTAGCCCACATTGGGTGAATCATGTATATCTGTGTCTCTATTGTATTGTGTATCTTCTGTGTTTTATTTCCGCATTTGTTTTTATTTTATTGTTCTGCGGTCCTATTTTTCTAATAGACATGCATATTCCATCCCAAGGAGGTCAAGATCCCTCAGATCTAGATCGCTCATTTCCTCATCCATGAGCACATTGAGTTCCTGATTTTTGGTTTCAGGGGGAGCATCATGTGAGGTCGAGGTTGTGGAAATTGATTGATCTTTGAGTTCCCTGTTGTGCATGACCTGATCAGTGCTTCATTCATGATCTTTCTTTGGTTCTTGATGTTGTCTTTTAGGTGCACGCTGCTCCTCTGCATTTGTGGCGATTTCTTCTGGATGATCGATCATAGCTTCGAAATTGTTGTTCATTGGAGTAGAGGTTGGTTTGTCCCCCGTTAGAGGTTTTCAATTTTGGCGACGCTTGTTGGTTACCTTCATGAATCCATCCTCGTATGTGGCCTCCAATTTCTTTGAATCAATGATTAGTTTGTTCTTCGGACAATCTCTATAGAGATGCCCATGTTCATGGCATTTTTTGCAGGAGAAAGGGACATGTTCATAATTAACCGGTTGGATCCATTCCAAAACCTCATGCACAAGACAAGCAGAGTTTGGCAGTGCCTTTGAAATGTGCATGTAAACACATATCCTAACATAGGATGTGTATTTGTTGCTTCTTGTTTGATCTGTGATTTTAACAAAGTCTCCCATAGAATTACCTATGTCCCAGAGTGTTTCCTCGTCCCAATAGTCCTGTGGGAGGGAATATAGTCATATCCACACCATATCCCATGTGAAATCTTCTTTATCCATATTAAATATTTCTACCCAGTTACGAAGGTAGAGGCCTGCAGAATTGAAGAAGTAGGGGCCTCCATCCATTATTCTATTCTTATCTTCCAGCCTAGAAAAGATGATAGTGAAGAAGCCCTTGGATCCTAGATGGATATCAAAGTGGGATTTCGGTTTCCATTTGGTTGTGATCCAACCCATGAGGGATTTTTTAGTAGGCCAGATCCTGATGAATTTTCCGATGAGAGCATGATCGCTCATGTGTTGAATCCTAGCATTGATTTTCGCTCGGGGAAGTTCAATCCTTGGTCTATCCTCTATCTTGTAAATGCATGTGTGTGTTCTTTTAGATTTGTCTGGATTGGCCTCCTCCTATGGGGCCTGCGATATTGTTTCTGAGTCTGACCCATCCAACATTGGGTTCTTAGTCGTACCATCAAAATTCATTATGAATTTTCCTGTGTCTGTGGATGACTTGATGGGAATCTTGGGTTTTTGGGAGGGGCCTCCTGCCCCTCCCCTGAGAGCGGACATAAGATCTGCGTGGGATAGATTGCAGTTTGCTTCACATAGATGAAGCGATGAGGGTCGTAAACATTCAAGGAGAGTTGTGCAAACTTACACAGGGAATCCCTAATTGACTTAGTGAAATCCATGAAGCTCCATTAGGTCCTTAGATGAAACATACTAATATTTTTATATTATTTATTTAAAATTATTATTATTATTATAAAGTGGTTAAGAGGAGGAGTGTTATCCTCGCACCTAGATTTTTTTCCCATGAGTGATATGTTGAACTCTTAACGAGCATATTATTATAACAATCAAGGTGTGGTGTAAAAAGGAAAATAGAAGAACCAACCCTTGGTATGATAAAAAGGGTAAGATTACTAGAAAAGACATTAGGGATGCTTTTAATGAGTCCTTATAGGTTGACAAGATAAATAGATACAAAGCCCTAATTAAAAGGAGAAAAATGTACTATACAAATATTAATCAATAGAATCATTTGCACCTATCTAAGCTAGATGGGAAGATGAAGAAATTGAGAATGAATATGTCATGATTTTTAAGGTAGGAATTCCAAGCCCTCAAGGGGATCATATTGTTTTCTTTGATTTTATGAATCAAAATTTGAGAGCATGGTTATGACTAGGTACCTAATGTAGAAGAACAAGATAAACAACATGGATGAAAAGAGGCTTCTTAAGATTGCTTCGAACTTCAGTCAAAACTGCTTGTGGCTCAAGCAAGGTTGGCATAAAGATGTCAATTCTTGACTAAATCATTGGGGAATAAAAAAGATATCACTCTGTAGAATAACAATAACACACTCTCTTATGCTTTTATCCCCACCATGTTTACACTTAAATATCATTTTGTATTTATATTTCATCAATCTTTTGACCTTCCTTACATAAAATTCATAAGCATAAAATTGAAAAACATATATATCATATATCTTTTCCATTACATGTTTATTTAGTTGGTATGTATTTCTATATTTCTATATTGATTTAGTTTGAAAATAATTTGTATATATTTCTATATTTAAATTATTTTAGGATGCCTTATCTTATTATCAATAGGAAGATAATACACTTAAATCTTGGTGGCATTAAATCTCATCAAATATTTGATATACACTTAAATCTTGGTGGCATTAAATCTCATCAAATATATAATATCATAGAAAGAAGTATTTGGAATCAAATCTCTTTTACAATTTATAAGATTTTAAGTTTTACTTGTTCAAAATGGTGTATCACTCAATTTTTCTCCACTAAACATGATAAGAAAGCCCATTTTTCCTACTTCTGCTTAGATCTCTTCTACCAAAAAATACTCAAATGTTTCTCACAATACAAGTTTACGATGATGTATTATGTATTAGTACTTAATTTTTATGAACCACACATAATCAAAGAGATTATTGTTCTTATCTTTTCTTTTTTCTTATAAGCCCTACTGAAATTCAATTTATATTTTTGTCTTTTTAAATTTATCTTTCTTATATACTTACTTCTTCTTATTTTTAATTCTTTATCTTTCTCATTTATTTATTTATTTGTTTTTTAATTTTTTTAGAACCTTTTATCTTATCTCATTGTTTAAGAAATAAGAAGATATCACACTAAAATTCTGTTGGTTTTTAAAAAAATTTAGGACCTTTTATCTTATTACCTCATTGTTTAAGAAATAAGAAGATATCACACTAAAATTTTGTTGGCTTTTTAAGAAGCATTTGGTATCAATTTTTTTTACAATCTAAATTCTATGTTTTGTTAAAGTTATAGGTTCAAAATTATGTATTATTCAATGGTGATAACGGTGATAAGAAATCTAAATTCTATGTTTATCTAAGTAATATGTTCAAAATTATGTATTACTCAATGGCTATAAGAAAGACCATTTTTCCTATTTTCCATTTTTAAATCTCTTCTACCAAAAAAGGCTCAAATTCTACATTCTAACTTCTATGTTTTACTCAAATTAGAGGGTTCAAAATTATGTATTACTCAATAGTGATAAGAAATCTAAGTTCTATGTTTTTCTCAAATTATAGGTTCAAAATTATGTATTACTCAATTTGGATAAGAAAGACCATTTTTCCTATTTTTAGATCTCTTCTATCATAAAACACTCAAATTCTACTCATAATACAAGTTGCTACTCATAATACAAGTTGAGATGATGTATTAGTACTTAATTTTTATCGACACATATAGCAAAAGAGAGTATTATTCTTATTTTTTTAATAAACTTTACGGAATTCAATTTTATATTTTTATCTTTTCTCTTTGAAGAAAAAATATTATTCTTATCTTTCTTTATAAACTTTACCCAATTCAATTTTATATTTTTGTTGTTATTTTTATTTTTATTTTTCTCTTATACTTCCAAGTCATTTTCATTTTTCACTTTATCTATTTTATATAATCTTTCTTAAATTTGAATGATTTTTATTTCTCATAAATAATAATATTAATTTAAATTATATTATTATTTAATTTAAATTGTATAGATAAATTTTAAATTATTAACTTTAAAAAAATAGAATATATATATATATATATATATACTACTGCGCCCTATACTCTTCTCTCTTCCATATCTTGAATTACATTGTTCTTTTTCTTAGCATTTGGCTTATGGAAGCTGAGTGGATTGAGTAAAAACATCCATTGAAATTATAAAAAATAAAAAAACAATATCTTGAATTACATTGTTTTTTTTCTTATTATTTGGTTTATAGAAGTTAAGTGAAATATTAGTAAAAATATTTATTAAAATTAAAAAAAAAAATGATAATGAAAATTTTAGGAAACTTTTGATATCTAAGATTATCCAATTTTATAAGAGTGAGCACATTTTGAATTAATATAATTGAATTATTTTTATTTATAGAAAAATTATAATTATAAATAATAATAACTGAAATATATTTCACTTAAAAGATTATCCAATCTTGTGGTTAGCACATTTTGAATTGATTAATATAATTGAATTATTTTTATTTATAAAAAAATTGTAATTATAAATAATAATAACTAAAATATATTCCATTCTATCTTTAATATATTATATAACAAATTCTACTATAATAATAATAGTTATGACCTTGCCATACCTTGAATTTAATATTAAATATTTATTTAAGTAATATATTAAAATATGGTTATGAATTAAGTTTTTTAAAAATATATTTATTGAAATAATGCACAATACAAAAAATAAGTAATAAAACCCTTGGAAAATTAAGAAATACAAGCTTAAATTCTAACACCCTTGAAAATTAAAAAATATAAGCTTTAATGCAGTCAAATAGTAAGAATATTATTTATCATCATGTGTCATTTTCACCAATAAAAATTTGACTATATGTACAAGGAATTCCTCTTCATAAGTAAATGTTGTTCATTCAATCATGGTTTAAAAAGTTGAATATATGTACAAAGAAATGTTTATAAGTACATAGGGGTGTTAGATTCAGGGGCCAATAAGATTAATGTCTTGGAAGAGTTGTATGAAATGATTAAGGAAGGGTTATATCACAATCACACAATGAAGAACATCATGAAGCAGGTGGAGAAGGGAAAAACGTGAAAGTTTTGGTTACGCAATGGATTGTTGTACTTTGGGGAGTGAATCCATGCCTCTAAGTCATTCAACCATGGAAGGGAACTCATGAAGGAATGTCACGACTCGCCCTGGGTTGGCCACCCAATACAACGGAGACCAATGGCATTGTTGCAGCTAGGATACTTTTGGGAGCGGATGAAGCAGGATGTGGAGGAGTACATTCACACATGCTTTATATGTGAGAAAGATAAGACGAACTCCAGAATGGAGCAGGGTTGTTGCACACTTTATTGATTCCGAAGAGACTGTGGATGAGTGTCTCAATGGACTTCATCACACAACTTTCGATGGTCCAGGGATACAACAAGATGTTGGTTGTGGTGGATCGATTCTCCAAGTATGTCGTCTTCATTACAATGAAGATGCCTTGCAACATGGAATAAGTTGTGAAGTTGTTTTTCAAGAACATAGTGAAGTATTGGGGTCTTCCTCTTAACATTGTGTCGGATAGGGATGCAAGGTTCACAAATAAGTTTTGGACAACATTGTTCAATCTTGTTGGGACAAATTTGGTGAATATTTCATCCTACCATCCGCTGACAGATGGGAAGACTAAATGAATCAACACACTTTTGGAGGACTACTTATGACACTATGTATATGTGGATCAGATGAATTGGTCGGACTTGTTGGATGCCGCCTAGTTTAGCTACAACCTATAGAAGAGTTCAATGATTGGCTACATTCCATTCGATTTGATGAATGAACAACAACCCACAACTCCTCATTTTGTGACACATGACTATTATGGGACAAATCCACCAGTCATGGGTTTTGTGAAGAGTTGGCATGATTGGTTGGAGATAGCTCACACACACTTGACAAAGTCAACATATAGAATGAAGCAATGTGCAGACCACAGTAGGAGCAATGCATAATTCCAAGTAGGATAGTTGGTCATACTCAAGCTGAGCATAGATCAGTAGAGGGATGGCTCCATTTCTCGTGCAAAGGTATGAGGGATCGTTCAAAGTTCTTGAGAAGAATGCCAATGTCACCTACAGATAGAATTTTTCATTCCACAAGTGACATATTCACCCTGTCTTCCACGTTAGCTAATTGAAGTCATGCCAAAGAGACTTGGATGACCCAAGTTGATTTAAGCCATTCAAAGAACCGACCATGGTTACAAATAAGCCAAAGTTGGAAGTAGAGAATATTTTGGCACATTTAATCTTGGGATGAGGCATAGGTCGAGTGCACACGTACTTCATCCTTTGAAAGGAAAAACTTGACGAAGAGGACAGTTGGGAGAGATATGAGTCCTTATGGAAATATGAGGACATTATTCAGGAGTTTGAAAGAGGTCACTACAGATTGCAAGTGGTATCAAAGTTGTCAGGACAACAACAAGTTTAGTGGGGAAGGATGTAAGGCCTTCTGGGTCACTCACCGAATGCGCATGCTCCTTGGGAATATTCGATAATAGAATGGACGAAGGGAAGAAGGAGGGAAGAAAACAGTTGGGAAATAACTTGTATTATGGGTGTGGGAAAGAGCATTTTGGGGCACAACGATGATGTGTGAGCCCAAGGGGGAACATACCCTTCTTCCTTTATGATGAATGATAGAGACTTGGGTTGCATTTTGTAAAGGACATGGAAAATTGGGAGCACGCCCAAGTAGTGGACCCGTCTGTCCTTGGTAGCATGGGTGCACCAGAGAGATTGGATGAACCCATTGGCACACCCACGTAGAGTGACGACGATCGACAAAAGGAATATCACAAGGAAAGGGGTGTGCGCCCCAGGATGGGGTGCACCGGTCCAAGAGATGTGACATTTGATAGGTGAACAAGATCATTTGGGCACACTGGGTCCATAGAGGGGCGTGATGGTTCGGTTGAGTGTGACAATTTGTGAAGCGGAACGACACACCCAAAAGACATGACGTTTTTCACAAGTGACCCTTGGAATCCCTATAAGAGCAAGGGGAGCACAACCAAAGGAAGACAAGAAGAAAGTGAAGGAAATATACATGGATCTCTAAGGCTGGGTGCACAAGTGGGGCACACCTCATGCTAAGAAAAGGAGGAATGACAAGGGGAAGTCTTGGTGTGAGACAATCGTAGCTCTGGGCAGTTTTGATGTATAAGGAAGATTTGTAAGACTCTGCCCATCTATGTAACTGGGACAGTAGCACCCTCTTTGTAAATATTTGTTTTTGGTTCACAATATAATAAAATGAAGTCGGGTATTAGGCACCATTGGTGTCGCCCGCACTATATATGTGTCTCTTGTGTTTTTCATGTTTTCTGTTGTATGCCAAATTTGTAAATTCTAACCTTGTACAATATCTACTGCAAACTAATATTCAGAAAAGAACAGAAAAGATACAATGGCAAATACAAACATTACACAGAGATTTTTCACCTGGAAACCCCAAACCGGGAAAACCAACATATATTATATTGA
>ML817255.1:69684-85324 GCA_009831015.1 Picea engelmannii | reverse complement strand
ACAACAATATAACCAGAACAACACCAAAATAATACCAAAATGATATCAAAATAACACCATAATAATACCAAAATGATATCAGAATAACACTAGAAAGAGCACTTTAATTACTGAGAGCAATGTTCACTTGCCTCTTCGAGGGGGAAACCTCCAGCAGAGCAGATCTCTAGTACAATAATATCCAAGACAAAATATTTCATACCCTTGACTCCTATTTATACTAAATATGTCTATCAAAAGAACCATCTAGAGGAAGATCCTTCTAGAAGCGAAATCTTCTATTAGGTCTTCTTACATTCAACTTATTCTTCCTTATTTCTAGGCCTTATTAATATTGACCTTTATTACATCAAAATATATTATTCTACCTACATGAGGGGTTAGGTCCCTAACAATACTACACCACCATAGGGCTAATCCATTTAGATTCTTCTACTAGTTCAATGATGCTAGCGTCGAGCATTCTATCTAGTTCAACTTTAACCTTCTTCTTATACCTTGGGATCAACCTGTATGGTCTCTGTCGTATTGGCATAGCTCCAGGTTTTAGTGGAATATTCATCTCCCCTAAGTCGCATGCTATCCCCTTCATCTTTGAGAATGTAGTGGGAAACAAGTCGTGATACTCTCATAATAAGTCTACCACCTTCTCAATTGTCTCATTGTTCCAATAAACTCTTATGTGCGCAAACTTAGGGTTCTTCGCTGTCCCAATGTTGACTTGCTTTGTCTTTATTGGTTGTGTGTATGCAGAAAATACCTACTCTGGCCCTTATATTGCGTGTGTGCCTTCGGTCTCACGTACCTAGACATTCCTAGGGTCCCCTTCATCGTATACCTCCTCCATGACATTTTAACATTCCATTAGCTTCTGTACCATTAATTTTGTTGTGTGTGCACTGCCTAGGGGTTCTTCTTCCACTGATTCTACCTTCGAGGAGATATTTTTTCAGATGGCCTATAGGGATGCATGTATTTAGCGAGATTCATGGTCAAATGTGAATGTGACTTTAAATATTTGGACCAATTCTTCCCATGTTGTTGTCTCTCTGCATGTATCCAATTCTAAATACCAATTCCTTAGGATTGTATCCAACGTATGTATGAATAGGTGTGTCCATTTTGTTTCTGATACTAATCACCATAAAACCATACATTTTTCCACGTGATCCGCTAGATCAATTCCTCTTGTTTATTTATGCACATTGAATTTTTCATCAGGTCTGAAGCGTATATGTATGAGTCTATTGCACTGTGCCCATTCCTTAATACTCTTTCTGTGTGCGACCCACCATCTATCTGGAGTTGCTTTTAAGATGACATCTAGTGCTGATATCCTTTGCTATTCAAGTACATGTAATTCAAATGATTTTATAAACATATTAATCTCAGTCAGGCCATATTACCTAGGTGGGTCATATAGTCCTATGCCAATCCAACACAAAGATTGGTTTATATGGGCACATATTCTAGTTGATATGTCATGCATCCTCTGCTGCCAATTCTCTAGACCAACTTCTAAAGCTGATGCGCATGAATTGAAACTTCTCCAACTTAGTGCACCATCCATTGTCGGCTCGATATAATATTCCATGCACACAGTCAGATTATATAAATTTTCCATGGTATTCTCTCTTACTGACTCTGTATATCTCTTTCCTTTTGAATCTGTAAATTGTCCATGTCATTCGCTCTTACTGACTTTGTATACCTCTACAAAAATCTGATGAGAAGAAGGTAAAAATCATCCAAGAAGGAGACCAACACTCCCTGTCTCAAGGGTATAGAGTGCTACAAAACTCCCTAAATCACTGTAGGGGAGCACGGATTATATATCAGCGCTTTGATATGGCCTAAGGGGGGGCGTTGATCTTCCCAGAAACTCAAAAAAGAGCCAAAAAAATTGAAAAAACTCGCCCATAATTCACAAAAATTGGTGAAATTGCTAGTGAAGATGGGAGAAAGGTAATGGATCATGATAGAATAGTAAAACTGATCTAAAATGTGGGAAAAGGGCAGGGAAAATCCAAGGAAATACAAATATATTTTGATCCCCAGTGGAGTCACCAATTTCTGTTGTAGGAAAATTCCCCTGCGGACAGGTGAATTCCCTCTTGGATCTTAGACCTCTATGACCAAGACATAAAAGTGCTAACTTTTATCACTGACATTCCTTTAAACATATATAAACTATTCAATAGATAAGAGGAATATAATGTGAGTACCTTTTTACAACATTTGTCCTCACTCATTCCAAGTCCTGCAATCCAATAAACCACAAAGACAAAGCATACTTTCTATTTTAGCATGATTAGTTTAAAACTAGATTCATCCAAAGAGGCAAGGTCAGAAAATTCACACAATATTGAAGGAAATAGACCAAGTGATCCAGGTGGATATCGTTGGACACCCACCTTTTCCAAATGGCTCAAAACGACTTTCTGGCAATTTTGGCAATTTACTATTTTTAGCAGGTTTTAACTTCTGGGGCCATTTTGAGGGCCCAAATGAAGGTTTTTTGAGATATAGGTTCTAAATGATATCTAAAGGAATAATTTATCCCCCAAAATGAATCTCCTCTATGATACCTTTCCAACGAGCTATCACACGCCTAAAACGGAGATCGTATGCAAAAGTTACGACCCCGGGAAGTTGATGTACTGACTTACCCAAACGAGGCCCACATGACTTTTGGCACTTCATCTCCCAGGGTTAGGTTTTTGGATGTCTAGGGTTTTTTGCATTCCTTATTATTGTAAAAATTCCTTCAGAGCCTCATTGTAATCATCTTCTTGCGAATGCGAGTAGTCGTCACATCTCTTCTTAGAGATAAGCTTCCACCATTCTAGCGAGTCTTCCACTCTGTATTTTTTACAGTCTCTGTACATTTCTTTCATTAATAGAAATCGTGTATTACTGTATATCTGTGTTTATGGTTGCATCTCCGATACATTTTTGTTATATTATTGAATATCTGCGATATCTCTGTGCATTTCTTTATTATATCTCTGATCTCATTTCGTGCCGAAAATAATCCAGATCAGTGGTATCAGAGCAGGCTGCTCTTGATCATTTTTTTTCAGTGCATGTCCCCGATGAGGTCTGAGTATAGCAAGTTGGGTCTCGAGCTTGTCTCTCTTGAAGACAATCGCTCTCGCGCACCCAAGAAACCCTCAATGGCGGAAGAAAAGAAAAACGACGGAGCAGACAATCCTATCAATCTGTTGCTTGAGCAAGCTCTCACACGACAAAGGGACGAAATGATGGAGAATTTTTCCCACATCCTTCAATGCCTGCTGATAGCATCAGGTGCATATTCATCAAGTGACCACTTTGGATGCACCTCACCTTTCAAGGTACAATTTAATTTTGATATTCCTGTATTTGAAGGACAGATAGATGCAGAAGCCCTAGAAAAATGGTTAACTCCGCTGGAAGGTTATTTCTCTGTTCACAATTTTTCCGACAAAGAAAATATCACCTTTTCACTCCTTAAATCTCTCCCTCATGTCAAACATTGGTGGGAAACTTACTGGGAGCAAATTTCCACAGAGGAGTTTGGAATATATGGGGCCGATCCCACTTGGGATTTTTTTGTGGATGCGGTAAAAGAACAGTATTACCCTATTAGCAACTATGAGGACCAGTACATCAGATGGACCACACTGCGGCAAGAGAGGGGCCAAGAAATTCTAGAGTTCACCAATACCTTCCATACCTTGCACACCAAGCTAGGTATCAAAGACTCCGAGCAACATTTGATTCTGAAATACCGTGGGGCTCTACACAGATACATCCAAACCGAAATGGATTTTATGGACATCTCGTCACTCGGTGCTACTTATCGATATGCTGTTAAAATTGAGGAAACATTTAAACACCAGAACAAATGGGAATTCGTTTCTGCAAATCCGCAACAACCAAAGTATGACAAAGACGGCCCTAACAAGTAGTCTCCCGAAAACCAATCCAAGACACAAGAAAAGAAGGGTCACGGGAAGACAAAGAAGGACACCGGAAAATGGTGCGAGTTCCACAAAATCCCCTGGCACAACACCGATGAATGTCGCTCAAAATAGTCATTGGTGTTCGAGATCAAAGACAAAGAGCCGAACCCTAATTTTGAAAATAATGGTAAAGGACAGATCATTGACGCAGACCCCACTGCTATTGTTGCAACCGCAACAATTCAACCAGAAGAACCAACAGATCCTGAAGAGGGGGAGCGCATTTTTCATTCATAGATGTGGGTGAAGGGGACCCCGCTGCATTTTATTGCTAATAGCAGAATCTAGAAGAACCTCATCTCAGCAGAGGTCATCAAACAGTTGGGATTGTCGACAACACCACACCTGCAGCCATACAACATTGGGTGGCTTCGGCAAGGATGAGATCTTCGTGTCAACCAACAGTGCCGATTTTCATATGGCATCCAACCCTTTAAGGATGAGGTATTATGTGATGCTTTCCCACTGGATGTCTGTGATGTTCTCTTGGGTCAACCATATATGTGGAGACACCATGCTGTTTATGAGTCTCGACCCCGTAGTGTCATTGTTACTTTGGGGGGTCATCTCTACAGAATACCAGAGGTAGTTCCGACTATTGTTCCACCTAAAAAGTGTCGCAAGGTAGTATCTCATACTGCAAAATTCATCTTCTTCACAATCTGTTCAAAAGGAGAACAAAAGGACACTGCAACCATTACAGCCTTGCCCCAAGCACCTTCTATCCAACAGAAGCAGGTCGACAAGGCTGCAACAAAGTGAAAAGATTCCTTCTGCACATTTTCCTCTCATGTATCTCGACTTGTTGAGCAGCCTCAACCGCAACAGGTTTGTGACAGATTTCCACAAACTGAGCAGCACGATGTCTCCAGCAAGACAAGCAGCTCACCAAGATGCAGATTCAACAAATGCTTTTCCCTCTCCCCCGGGAACTCAATGCAATGGAGACCATTGCTTCCTAAGGAGGGAGGATTGATCCAGGTGGATATCGGTGGCCACCCACCTTTNCTTCCTAAGGAGGGAGGATTGATCCAGGTGGATATCGGTGGCCACCCACCTTTTCTAAATGGCTCAAAATGACTTTCTGGCAATTTTGGCAATTTACTATTTTTAGCAGGTTTTAACTTTCGAGGCCATTTTGAGGGCCCAAATGAAGGTTTTTCTAGATCGAGGTTCTCAATGATAGTAAAAGGCATGATTGAGCCCCAAAAATTAATCTCCTTGATGATACCTTTCCAACGAGCTATCACATTCCTAAAACGGAGATCATATGCAAAAGTTACGACCCCGAGAATTTGATGTACTCACTTACCCAAACGGGGCCCACATGACTTTTGGCCCTTCATCTCCCAGGGTTAGGTTTTTGGATGTCTAGGGTTTTTGGAATTCCTACTTATTGTAAAAATGCCTTCAGAGCCTCATTGTAATCATCTTCTTGCGAATGTGAGTAACCGTCACATCTCTTCTCGGAGATAAGCTGCCACCATTCTAGCGAGTCTTCCACTCTGTATTTTTTACAGTCTCTATACATTTCTTTCATTAATAGAAATTGTGTATTACTGTATATATGTGTTTATGGTTGCATCTACAATACATTTATGTTATATTATTGAATATCTGCGATATCTCTATGCATTTCTTTATTATATCTCCGATCTCATTTCGTGCCGAAAATAATCCGGATCACCAAGCACATGTATTAATGAGAACTCAAAAGAGATACTTACAAACCATTGATGAAGTCGCAACAACCTCTCCAAGTCCTCCTCATCCAGCCCTTGCACAAATCTTCCAAGACCATAAGTTTGATACCTCCAATTTGCTTCTTTCCTTATGAGATCATAAGTTTAGTATCTCTAAACTTCTCCATGCCCCCCCTCCTCCATGGAAAGTTGTCATTATATAGGATTTGGAGGCTTAACCACCATGGAGAGGATCTCTCATCAGATCCACTAAAAAAATGGATCTCTAAGATATTTAGGGAGAAAATATTTCTTAAGGATTTTAGGGAGGAAATATCTCTCAAGGATTTTAAGGAGAAAATATTTAAACCATCCATGAGATCCTCCACCTTCCCTTAAAAATAGGAAACCAAATGTGAGGTGGATTCTCACACTTAATTACTTTTTTTTTATGAATATTAATAATAATTCATGTGCACTTGATTCTCACACTTAATTAATTTATTTTTAATGAATATTAATAATAATTCATGTGCACTTGGTATTTTGGCATTCATGTAATATATCCCTCCTCCACATTGACTAGGGATTGTGACATAGGTTATTCCATGGTGTCAAGGTGTATGAGACACTTATATGACACTTTATGACACTTAGGGTGAGGTACCTAGGTGTGCAAATTTCATGTGTAACATTACCCAATCTGCGCATTAAACTTGAATTCCCCATTGGTTCTCTTCCTACACAGTACTTGGTTTACCATTCACTGTGTGACAGGGATGTCCCTTCCTTTTTTGCAATGATCAATCATTTTGTATAATATACTAAGCGCAGTTCAATCTCTCATTAGTTCTACACAACTTTTTAAGAATTCAATTAGTGTACCTACTTGTGCACTTGACTTTTCAGGTACCGCTAGGTCTTCTAGATGAGGTAGCGATGATGTGGACACTTCCCCATCTGGTTCAAGTATTTCATTTTGTGCACTCTGATATACCTCTTTTTCATGATGTGGGTTGAATGTTGGCATAGGCCCTATTGACTTCCTTACCCATTTCTCCGTTTGATTTCCTTGAGTTTCCATATCAACGCCCGTGCGAGCTCCTCCATGTGTAACAATTGTGATTTTTGGTCCTTCATTGTGCTTTTCAACTGATATCATTTGCACATTCTGATTCTGATTTGGGTTGCCTCCAGCCTACCATTTTGCAACTAGTTGGGGACATTCCTTCATTGCATGACCCAGTGTTCTGCAATATGTGCACATGGTACAAGGGTTATGGAAATATTGATCCAAGTGTCCTGGTTGATTACCATTATAATAGATAATTGGTCCTCATCCTCCGCAACCAAAATTACCTCTACCTCGGCCTCTGCCAAAATTTTCTATGTTCCCCTGATTGAAACCTCTCTGAGTGTTATAATGTGCACCACTCCCATCCATGCATGATTCTCTTCCTGGATCTGATATATATCTGATGTGCACTCTCTTAGTAGGTCGAACGCATAACAATCCTTTTCTTCATGTCCCACTAATTTTCAAAAATTGCAAAACAAGTTCTTTGGAGTACTCTGGTATTTCTAGAGGAATGGACACTCAGTGGGATGATGTCCCCATTTCTTACAGATCTCGCAGTATCCTTCCCCAGGTAGTGGATTCAGTGCTCCTACTGCCAAGTACTGTGCGAATGCTGGGAATTCATCCTTTTGGTGGCCCTCTGTCCTACACTTAGTACACCAAATTTGTTCTTGTTTTTCCCTTCCTTTGGTAATCTCATTCAACTAAATTGTTAATGTGAATAACTGCGTCTGAACTTGAGCCATTCCTCCAATGTCTCTTGCAAGTGGTGACTCTAATCTCATCTCAATTTATAGTGCCTCGGGCTGCGACACAACCTTATGTTGGATTAGTGGTCTATGGATGTGGGGTAGTAATCCTACAATGAACCACTCTTGATGTTGTTGATCTAGAATCTGTAAATTCAGTCTCCCCATTACATCCTTAAAGCATTGATCATAATCCCATACTGACTATGTGTGCACCTATTTGATCTCCTTCAGTTCAGTAATATACTGTGATTATCACTTCAGATTTTTGAACTCCTTTAATAGCACTTTCTTTATTTATGCCAAAGACCTAGCCTTTTCGGTAGGTGTAATACCATGTAATTTCATATACCATAATAGCGTGCGGCCCCTAAATGTTGTCGCCAACTGTGCAATCTTCACAGCTTTGTCCTATATGGTTTTAGCGACCCAAATTGTAGAGTAGGAAAATAATTGTTGCTTGGGGTCCTCTGACCCTACTCCATTGAATTCAAGAAGTCTAAGAGTATTATCTATCCTCCCCATGTTGGTTTGTGTATTCCCTCCTCTTGGTGATGTTGGTACACTCTGATTCTGACTCTGTGCACTACTCCCACTATTTCGACTAGTACTGTTATGTCCTCCTTCGATAACTATGATGGATTTTGACAAGTCTTCAAAGGCTATTTATGATTGTGGTGACACACATGGGGTCGTGGATTCAACGTAGGATCCTGTATGAGTAGGACTTACTGGATCTTCTATTACTAGATTGGACTGACACCCTTCTTCTCTGCCTCCTATATTTGGTATCTCTACAATTTGAACTTGTGCGCAAGGTTTCTATACCTTTGGCTCACTATGAGGCTATTCTCTCCAAGCCCCAATATTTTTCCTTTTATACCTCCTTCCTCTATGCAACTCTCCAAATTCGTAGTCTTCCTCTAGTGTACTACCTTCTTGCATCCTTAGTCCCTTCCTTCCTCTTTCATGGATTCCTCCCTTTTCTTAGGCGATCCTTCTGTTATCCTCCAACTCCCTTATGAGCGCAGAGTCCATTTATCTGTTGGACTCCATTATCATCACATGCTTTTCACATAATAACATATTTATACACATATTCAATGATTTCAAGAACCTCCCACATGGGCCTTTGAAAAAATTCCTTTCTACAACACTATATGACTGAATGCAATCTACGACAAATTTTGTAACATAACCCCCTAGTATACTATCCAACCAAAAATCAATTGCTCGATTAGTTGAGTTACTTACTGAATTTAGTTTCCTTACCAGTTCTCGAGTCCAATTATTCGGCGCTACAATGCATGGCATAACCATCTTCAGTTAACTAGTTATCTTCTTCTACTTCTTGTTCTTTATACAACTTTTATGTTGTCCTTATATTTCTGTAAAGTTGCACTATCATCGTTTGCACTTCCTTTTCTCGCTTGCTTTCTTTGTCCTTTTGTCTTTTCGTTATCTCTGTCCTTTGCATCCTTCTACACCCTTTCTATCTTTTGTGTGAATCCTTCCTTCTGAGCGATTCCTTTCTTCTGTGTGAATCCTTTCTTCTACACTCTTTCTTCGTAATTAGATTCTTCTCAAAACTATATCCAAAACTACTTGTCCAACACATAGATATGGCTAGATGTTTAGAGATTTTTGCCTCAATGGCAAGCCATTTATTTGGGCCCATCACTTTCTCATTATGTCTCCACATCAAGTCAATAAAACCATTAGTGGTTGGTTCAATCTCTTGATAAAAATTAATAAATATGCTAAGAAAGTGCAAAACTATCTCCAACCTATATTAACCCTCAATAGGGAGGACCAACTGTTCAATGTCTTTAGTTTTGCATGGTGGGATTTGCAACATTAAAGAGTCAATGATTGAATATGATTTTCCCAAGAAAGTTTCTTAGGAATATCGAAGGGGTAGTTAGTTATAGACATATACTCATCCTCACACTAAACATTTTCCTCAAGTTGACCTCGACCCTCTTGTTGATCCTACCCCTCTTACTAAGCCTTTCCCTTTAACTGATCTTGTTCCTTCGATTGAGCATTGCCCTCTAAATTAGCATAGTCTCGTGCAATGTAACATCTTATGACTTGTAGGTATAAATACATAAATATAAAGAAGATAATAAATTTATGTATAGATATAGACACACACATATATACAATCCATTTATAATATACACGTAAATTTTCAAGAACTTACCTACAACAGGTGGTGGTAGTGGTGAATGTTGTACATTCATTGACGTAAACATAGAAGAATTTTGTATGTTTGGATCACAATTCTGATGCAATGGTTTAAAACCAATCCCACCTAGGGATGGATGCACACTATGATGCAATGATCCACTTGTAGATGCATTTGAAATAGGGACAAACATTAACTTAGATATCATGTGTGATTTGATTGAATTCATGAATACAATTCAATATGCATGTATGCACAATTACATCTACATAAGTGTACATACCATGTAATTTATACAATGCACTAGACTCTGAGGTCGACCCTAACAATCTTATATTATTATCAGATGAAGGTGTAGAACTAGGTATCTCTGTCACTGGATGTCCATCTTCCACTATTTTCAGATGGGGATGTGGAAGACACCAATGTTCTATTGTTATCAAATGGAGATGTAGAAATATGTATCCTTATATTACTAAACATTCTAAATCACTTATGCCTAAAAAAAAAAATGGGGCAGCAATACCTCGTAATCTATGTGTGTAAAACTATATAACAAGTAACAATTATAAGACATCACCAAATAATCACATGACAATAAATAAATGATATATACTTTATAAATAATCCCATAAACATAAATTACATCACTCAATAACATGATATATTTGTAACACAAATGCCCACTAGATTTATCTCTATTAATGTCTAGCATCACAATGGCAATATTATTTACTCTAAGATGCCACTTCTTGCACATTAATTTATTATTAGTTAAATTAATCTTAAAATGAATCACCGCAATTTTTTTTTTAAATATCTTATATTTCATTAATACATAAAAAAATAATATACCATACTATGTCATCAAAATGGTTTAAAAGTATGACATATTTTGTGCTTAGTATATGTGTTCTTATTTCTATGAATTAGTATATGTGTTTATTTGTTCTTATGTTCACATAAATGGGGTTAGTTTTTATGTTTCTATGTTTTTATATGTTCTTATATTCGAGTATATATGTTATATGTTCTTGTGTTCGACTTTATGTATTCTTATGTTCACATTAATGGAATTATATATATATATATATATATATATAACCCTTTTATTTTAATTAATTAATTCAACTTTTTACTTATGTTCACATGAATGGGGTTTCACTTATGTTCCTATGTTCTTGGAAGGCTCTAGTTTTTATGTTCTTAAGTTTTTATATGTTCTTATATTCCAATATATATGTTCTTGTGTTCGACGTTATGTATTCTTATGTTCACATTAGTGGAGTTATATATAAATATAATTTTTGTATTTTAATTAATTAATTCATTTTTTTTTGAGTTTATTTTAAATTTGTATTTAATTTATTAATTTTTTTAACAATAAAGATAAGTGTTTTTTTTATTTTTTATTTAATTTTTATTTTTATTTTTTAAAATTATTTTTAAATTTAGTTATTTTAAAAAATGATTTTTTTAATAATTTTATCTAAAAAACATTTTTTCCTTTTATTTTGTGTTTTCACCCTTTTTATTTATTTTATTTTTATTTTTATTTTTTTATCTACAAAGTGTTGTAGTTTAAGTACGAAAAAAAGGAGCCACTCATAACACTTTTTTTTAATCTGGTGGATTCAACAATTAGGTCGGGCTCGTACTCATGTGACATGGGATCAATTCCAATTGCTACCACTATAATCTCCAGGTGTTCCCACACTACCCCTTACTTGACACACAAGGTAAATTGAGGTTTCGAACCGGTGACCTCACATAACGGGGTGCCTTAACAATGCACTCCATCACTGACTATTCTACACATCAGAGGTGTGCCACTGGTAACATTTGTTTTCACTTTGGTGTTTGATTTTAAATTTTTTGTTACAACAATATCAATTGTGAAGGTCATGGTTCCAAACAAGTTGCAATTTAACCCTCCATGTCCCCTACTAAAAAAAGAGAGAGGGGATTCTATCAATATTTTTTTTTTTCAATTTGGAGGTTTATTTTAATATTGTCGTTGCTATGATACTAGTTTCTAAGGCCATGGTTTCAAACAAGTTGTATTTTTAAGTTGGAAACAAATAAAAATAGGTGGGAGGAAGTAGGTGCGGGGGGGATCATCTATGACCTCGAAGGAAATTATGGAACAAATTTTAAATGGAGTCTAAGAAATGAAACTAACAATCAAGTCGAGGTGTTAGCTCTCTTCCAAAGTCTTAGAATATTGAATGCATGAAGGGTCAAAATGCTCTCAATCATAGGAGACTCTTCAATCATTATGAGGGACTTGTGACACTCTTCAATGTCAAAAGACTACAACTTAGATAGGCACATTACCAGAATTTGAAGGGAAGCTAAACAATTTGAATGGATGGACTTCTTCCATGTGTTGGAAGCACACAATAGCCAAGTCAATCAATTAGTTGATGAAGCAATAAGCATGAGTGATGGAACATTATGTTAAAAGGGGGGATAATCTCAATATCACAAGTCACTTAAACTATCCACATTACAAGCCAAGTGGTGGAGTTCATTCAATTCGAGGGGACAAGAATTAAATCACCCAAGGCCATTGATATAGTAGCACACATAGGGCACAATGGAGGAGTAGGTTAATGATCATCAAGCTTTCACTTCATTGGAAATAGGTGGGATCATTTTGGAATTTGGCTTGGTGGCATTAGTTTCAAGTTGTGAAGGAGATAGGGAGGGCCAAGGTCTTTGGACTTGAGCTCTCCCTCTATCAATTTATTTTTTTGTTAAATACCATGAATGCAACTTGGATCAATTCACATATGTGAGTCTTTCATGGGTCTGTGTCTCCATTAGGAATTTCCTGGAGTTTCTTATGTAGGTTTGGATGAGAGAATCATCCCTAGATACCAACAACTTTAGGAGGAAAGTGACTAAGACAAAGCATAACCATCTTGGATGGTATTCTCATATGAAGCCCGAGAATTGTGTCAAGTTATGAGGTGATATCAAAAACTCATGTGTGATAACCATGTATTCATCTCTCACTTGCAACATAGAGTGATGAGTCAAGAATAATCTCATAATTCAGGATATGCAAAGCTTCTAAAACATTTGACCATGCAACAAAAACAAATCGGCAAGCTCGAGGAAAACTGCAATATGCAATATCAAATAATTTTGGGTTTGGTTGGGAATACTTATTATTAGACAACACACACAAGGATGTCAATTTGGTCTATACTAGACATGGCCAAAGAAGAGGAAACAATTCAACAAGTTCCAAAGGACTAGGATATGGAAATCATGGACCAATAGACCCAAACACCAAAGGGGAACATGCAAGAATCCCATAGTGGGCACACATTTCTTTGATACCATGTTTATTTATTTATGCAAAGCAAAAAAAATTAGGCCATTTCCTTAGAACTATACTACTATGATTTATTGTTACAATTTTATAAAAGGTAGAAAAGCCTAGTCTATAGGAAGGAAAATTTAGTTTTGGACATTCTTAGCAAGATTGACATCTAAAAAACTCTATTTTGTTTGTATTATTATTCTATACGGTGAAACCATGACAAAGTTTTCATACAAATTCATAACCATTTCAGTTAAATAATAATAATATACTAGTAGTAGAACCACTTTTCGATTCAGGATTTGATTTCAAGGTTTTCGTTTGCAACAGTATAGGGTTTTGAATCCATGGTTGCAAAACGTTGTAATTTTAAATAAAAAAAAGGGTGATTCTCAAAGCACCACTTTTCAATTTGGGGTAAAAATGACCACTAAATGCAACCTT
The DNA here is from genome assembly GCA_009831015.1 of Picea engelmannii. Lineage (NCBI taxonomy): Eukaryota > Viridiplantae > Streptophyta > Pinopsida > Pinales > Pinaceae > Picea > Picea engelmannii. Next base: position 71,839 of record ML817255.1, on the reverse strand, counting down.
TAACAAAACAAGAACCCTGGAGGGTTTCTCATCAAGTAGGTAATTGCCACTGAAAGTGTGATGATTGTTTTGTGGTGAGCTCAACAACATGGAAACTTGTGAAGATAAGAAGGTATTTTGCATGCTAGAATACCCTAAAGAGAAAAAATGTAATGAAATAGTCTTAAGGAAAGACTCGACCTTTATGACCCTAACCAGTTTCAATGTAAGGACAAATTGAACTTGATTTCACTTGGTCTAATTTTTAGAAAGGAAACTAGCAAGTCCTTAAAAGGTTAGATAGAGTAATGTTATTCGAGCAAACGTTCATTTTCTAGCATGAATGCAGAAAGTTGGTTTAATGAATAGAAAATGTCACCCTATTTGGCCACCTGTTAATCATCCCTAAAAACCACAATGTCATCAAGGTGGACGACCACAACGTGTCTAGGAATGGTCTAAGCACATCATTCATGAGAGTGTAGAAGGATGTGGGAGAATTGCACAACCCAAAAGGCATAACCAAAAAATCAAAACTACCATACCTTGTCACATAGGTTGTCTTCGCTTCGTTTCCCTCCACGATCCTCATTTGATAATATCCTTGCCTCAAGTCTATCTTAGAGAACACCTTTGCCTTAGCCAACTTTTCAAAGCAATTTGCGACTAGGGGCAAGTGATATTTGTTCTTAATTGTTTGTTTATTCAACCCCATGTAGTTCGTGCAAACCTAGTTCTGGGGAGTCCTTCTTCACCTGGAAGAGGATTGGTGCACTGTAAGGGGACTATGAAGGTTGGATGAGTCCAACCTCAAGAGTTCCATGATATGCCTCTTCAACTCTTCCAACCTCGACCGGATATTTCATAAGTGTTAGGGACCTAACCCCTCACGTTGGTAGAATAATATATTTCCATGTAATAAAGGTCAATATTAATAAGTCCTAGCAATAAGGAAGAATAAGACCAATGTAAGAAGACCTAATAGAAGCTTCCACTTCTAGAAGGATATTCTTCTAGATGGTTATTTTTATATACATATTTAGTATAAATAGGAGTCGAGGGTATGAGAACTCTTGTCTTGGATATTATTGTAATAGAGATCTACTCTGTTGGAGGTTTCCCCCTCGAAGAGGCAAGTGAACATTGCTCTCAATAATCAAAGTGCTCTTTCTAGTGTTCTTCGGGTATCATTTATGTATTATTGTGGTGTTGTTCTGGTTATATTGTTGTTCATCTGCCATTTCTAGCTATTTATTTATGTTCTGCATACCATTTTATATCTGGAATATTACAAGTGGTATCAGAGCACCTTCCGCGGCAGAAAATTGTGGGTTAATTTTTTTTTCAGGGTAGAGACGTATTCCGACGTCTTTAAGCTACATATATTTGTTGTTGCGTGCATAAACCCATGCTCAGGGATTCATACACTCAAGAAATACAAGTGGTACTTAAGTGCGCATCTGTTGGCCACCCTTGTAACCCTTGTTGGTACCCCTTCGAGTGGTAGTTGTTATCCGCAATTTTGGTCATTATGATGATGTCATGATGATGTTATGATGATGGAAAATCAAGCTCTTTACTAAGGACACTTTCCTGAGAAAAGTTACAGTTGTCTTCTTCCAAAACTCACACTTTTGAAGGATGTTCGCGGGCTACTTATATATTCACCTGCGAGAATGCCTGATTCTCGCAGGCTACCTTAAGCGTGGGTGCGAACTTCTCGCACTGTACTCATTGTTAGGGTGCGAACATGTTCTTAAAGGGGAAAAAGATAAAAATCTTGAACCTTCTAGAAGGGAATCTTCTAGAAGGGTGAGTTGGCTTTCGAATGGTTATTCAGGTGCTGGCATTCCAGATATCTTGGGATCATTCCCTATCTAAGTAACTAATCTATCTTCTCCTATATATTGAGGAGATTGCTCATGGAAAGGGTTAAGCAAACAAGCAGCAAGCTAGCTAGAGATTGATTATAGAATTAGTGCAAGACTGTATGGAGGACTGAGGCTACAGCAGCAAGAGACAACAACAAGGTTATCACAAGTGGTTGATTTTCTTCATGCATGAGCAAGTGTGTGTGTCAGAGCTAGGAGCCATCGAAAGGAGACCTATGACATCAAGGCTCAGGTTGTAAGTTTCACTTTCAATTAATTCAATACAGCAATATGTCCCTTTCCCA
>ML817255.1:42152-53170 GCA_009831015.1 Picea engelmannii | reverse complement strand
TTACATCAAGCATAGGAAGGTCATCATTCTTGTTGATAGTGGAAGCACCCATAATTTTATTCATTGTCACATTTCCCAAGAAAATAATAGCTATATCTGTGGAGTCAATAATTTCCAAATCATGATTGCCAATGGTGGGTCCATGAAATGTGGAGGGAATTGTGAAAATGTGCATCTCCAAAATGGTGACTACCACCTGAAATCTCATGTGTTTTCTATCGACATGGGTGGTTGTGACACTGTGTTGGGTGCATAATTGCTAAGGAATTTGGGTCCCATTCTCATGGATTTTAAGGAATTAACCATGCAATTTGACTAGGAGGGACAACAATATAAGTTCCAAGGCATCACCATCAGTTCCCCAGAGATCATTAGTTCCCATCGCATGGAAAAGATGCTCAAAAAAGTTCATTCTGGCATTATTGCCCAACTCCATGCCATACAAGCAACTAAGACACCCTCTATGCCACAGGAGCTCCAAGCCATCCTCTCTAAACATCAAGTGGTTTTTTTCACTCCCCGGGGACTCCCTCCTTCCCGTGGTGTTCATGATCATTCCATTCCCCTTGTCCCAGGCAGCCTTCCTCCCAATATTCCTCCCTATCGTCACCCCTTTTCCCAAAAAATTGAAATTGAGAAAATGGTTCAAGAACTGCTCAACACAATTGTTATCCTCCCTAGTACAAGCCCCTACTCTTCTCCTATGGTCATGGTCCCATTGATGGGTCTTATATCCCTTTAATTCAACATCAGGAACCAAACCCACCACCAAGGCCCAATTAGACTCTGTAGCATTTAATGGTGGAATGGTTCTCCAAATCTTGCGATTCGGCCAATTATTCAATGGGCTTTACGTTTTCTTTTGAAGGCCTCTCCTTCGGTTTAGAATTTATCTTTTTGTATTTTCTCTTAGGTGGGAACGATATGAGATGGAAGCCGGAATAAACCAACTTGGTAACAAACAAGATTAAGTTTAACTACAGGAGAAGAGGTTGAGCTTGGGATAACCCGCTACTCAAGCATGCAGACAACAGTTCTATACCACATGCCTAATACTAATTCATTAACCATGTGAGCATCCAATTACTGTCTGAGATACTAATTATAAGAAAGAAAAAACTCATGCAATAAGATAAGGGAAAGAAAAATAATTTGCCTACTCTAATCATCCATCACATAATAACACAACGATTCATCTTCATCATTAAAGAAAAGAACTGTAAAACATTGCATCAGATAACTTAATAATAAATTTAATAGTTCTTACTCGTTACAACATCCATTCATGAAACAAGATAGGAAATAGTTCTTCTTCATGTCCAATCATACATGCATTTGATGAAAATATCACTTGTCTCTGGTCCAGAAGGACTTCTCAATTAAGGGTAGCTCCAAAATAATTTTTAACAAACCATAAAAGAGAGTTTCTTGCAACAACCATCGACCTCTAACTAATTGGTCAATTCTCTTATTTATAACATAAAATTCAACTGAAAATAATGGCTAAGTGAAGATAAGAAAAACAAAATTTGTCACGTGTCATTCTCTCCTAACAGTTTCTAACAGTCATCTCAAGGTATCACTTTGAATGGATGATTTTTCTTGTATTCTAACCAATTGATGAATAGTTCCTCATAGGTGTGGGCGTATGGAAATTTGTGTTGTTCCATCGGGGCTGCGTAAATTTATTTGATCTCCAATGCATGGGCCCGATACTTGACCAAGCTAGCACTTAATTGTTGAAGCACAGCCCGAGCTCTGATCGGGTGTTCCATAAATTGTTGCACTTGTCCTGGCGTTGTGTCGGTCACCTTTGTCAGCCTTTTAGCCCATGACAAATCTTGCTTGGTGTGCGATTCGACTATGTCTCGCAAGTCGACAAAGTCATCAGGTGTGCTGAACTCGAGTAGTCTGATATCTTTCATCACTCGATTGATCTTTGTCCAGTGTTTCTTGCACTTGGCCCACCTCTCTTGAATTTCTTGGTGTTGTTCTCGAGACATTTTTGCCCAATACTTGGCTTACTTCTTTATGCGATCAAGACTACTTTTGTTCAACACCTGGATGTTGTGTTCTTCTTTATCTTGGCCCTATTGGACTGCACCAATGTAGTCAACTCTTTCCATGGATTTTTGCGCTTTTTCGTACCACCGCTCCATATCCTTGCACGTTGTGAGTGCCATGAGTGTGTCCTCTTGTAGTTCATCAATTATTGCAGTGAATAAGTGTCACTCGTCTGTGAATTTGCTATAGGCCTCCTGGAACTCGCTCCTTAAGTATACTGCGGCATGTGTGGTGTCCTGATAATACTTGGTCGGGTGGCGCAAATGTTCTAGTTCTTTCAGGGTGGCAACCAGCTCCTTTTCATATTTCTTACCTCTGTCTAGGGTGGTGTCCGAGATCTCTCTCCCTACGCTGATAAGTTCAAATGTTCTGTCATTTTCTGTGTTTATCAAATCTTCCTCTGTAGTGATGAGGATGGAGCAATCCAAAGTGATCCTCCTCTTCTTGATGGTTCTCTGGATGATAGTCTTCCTCCTTCGATCATAGGCGATCGCATATATGTTGGATTCTTCGTCTATCGGTTCAGGAATCTATTGATCCCCCCATGTGAGTGTATTCCCCAAACCTCTAATGGTGTACACTTGTTCAAGGTCGGGTTCTTGAACTTCCTCATTATGCTCTAAAGGCTCGACTTCTATTTGTCTCTCATTTGGCATTTGACTACTGATCAAAATAGAGGGGTCAGGGATAGGCTCGATACTTACTTGTCCATTGACTGTTGAAATGTCGATTTCCTGTTGTGGAGCTCCTTCCTATGGCTCACCTAACCCCGATCTGTCTTTCAGACCGTCCACTCGGGTCTCCGACGCATCGGGTATTTTAGTGTCTAGGACACTATCGGCTTCCTTTTCTTCCTACGGGACCTCCTGGGTTTGGACCTTGGGTATAGGAGAAGATGTCTTCTTGATTCCCTTTTCTTCTTCAACATGCACAGGAGTCTCAAGAGATACCTTTGGGCTCTCATTTTCGTCATATATCCTTATAAATTCACTCAAGGGGTTTGATGTGTCAGTCCTCTGCGATGCTTCAATGGTCTCTGGCTCATCCGATACGCCTGTCGGTCATCTGACCAGTGACGTTGTGAATTCGGGGTCATCTAACCCGCTAATTTCATCAAGTTCTATAATTTCAGGGTCGCCTGAGCCTGCTCGACTTCCGTCTGGGTTATCTGTCGGGGATCCCATGGTTTCTGCGATGTCTGGATCATCCTGTAGTTGATCAATCATCCACTGTGCTTTCTCTAACATGAACAATTCCCTTTCTCTCACGTCCAATGTCATAGGAAAACCTCTTCCTTGCACCGGGAGTTCTTGAGGAATCTTTGTTGTTTCGGTTGCTCCCTGGGGGACTTCCACCGCTTCGGCTGCCATCATTTCTTCTCTTTCCCTAAGGGCTCCTTGAGTCAATTTTTCAAGGGTTTCCCCTTGTTCATCTAGGCTCGTGGCTTTGAAACTGGTCATTCTAGGATCGACCATCCTTGTCACAACTTCATCCCAATCCTGAGCATTTTCCGTGAAGATCTCATCTTCAAACCTGTCGTGGGCGTATGGCCAGCAAGACGATACTTGTGTTGCGTGCTTCAAAACTAGACCCTTTGGGTCATGTTTTCGAAAATGACCAGTCTAGAATCGAAACTCCAATTGGCTCAATCCTTCCTGTTTGGATTGAGCGGTGTCGTTTACCATGTCAAAACCTATATGGAATCCATAAGGTATGAATGCATGCTTCTTATCTTTTACCAGAGTAGCATTATAACCTTGCAGGATGGTCTGGTAGCAGATTTCCCCCACTCCTAGTCAATCAGGGACATACATTGGTAACAGGTATGGTGCTTCGGTGGCTCCGAAAACCCTGATGTAGGTATCGCGCTCATCTAGATACCAGTGGCGAACCTTTGATATCATCATTTTCGCCGCAGCCGATAGTCTTGGGCACTCTTTCTTAAACATCATAAAATGAATGCGCATGATAAACTGATCACAGATGAGAGAGTAGGATTTATTGTACCTGTTCTCCCATAAGATGTCTAAATACACATGGACCGAGAGTTCTGAGGAGTTCTAGCTCAAGTTCATTTCGACCAAGACATTTCTCGCACAAATGATGTCCAGTAGACAAGAAGCCATGTGGAAGGATGGAGATTCTCCTTCTTTTGGCATCTGAGCCTGTTGTATGCAAGTGATCAATTGTTTGGAGATGATGGTGCCCCAGTTAAAACCTCTTTCGAAAATGGCTATAGTATAAGCTAGAGGCATCCAAGCCTCTGAAAACCTAGAGCAATCTTTCTCCCCATGCAACCGATAGAGGAGGGCCATTAGATAGATATACGACTCCCTTAGGTTGGTCGTCGGGTACTAGCCAGATGTTCGATTGGTGTATTTTTTATCGTCTCTCCACCATGAAGCCATTACCCAACTGGTGTCATGTTTCTCATAGAATCTTACAACAAAATCGGTGTTCAGTCGCTCCTCCGGGTCTTTGAGCTTGTAGTAATTCTGCACCTCCACCGGAAGGAAAACCCCGACACACTCACCATTCTCGTCATTAATCAGACATATTTTTTTGTGTTTGTGTGGTCAATAAGCCACTTCAAAAGTTTAATGCAAGGAAAAACTAGAGTTTTGCTTGCTACCATGTGCAGGTATGATCTTCGGATATTGGGAAAAACTTCGTCATCGAGCTTTCTCATATCGGGGTCATTGTGTGGGGTACATTCGGGGAATTCCTCCTGCTTGATCTTCTTGAAAAGTTCTCCCCAATGCGGGAGTACTGCCTTGGTCCCGATGCTTGCCTCTGAGTCTCCAAAGGTCGGAGGCTGAGTGAAGATATTCTTGGTGGAGGTCCTAATGACTGGTTCCAGCCTTGGAGTGAATTCTAACTGCTTTGTTGGCCTTGGGGATGAGCCTTCTCCTGCTTCTGGTTCTTTTAGCTTGGACACCCTTGGCGATCGCCTAGTCCTTGATTTCTTTGGAGGCATTTCTCCTGCACCCGAAATAAATCCTTTAAGCATGCGTACAGAGTAACATCGAGTAAAAATGTAAGAAGTGAAGCATGAAAAGTCCACAAACTGGTACATACCTGTAACACTTGCTAAACCTGTTGTTTAATACTCACGGGATATTGGAAACCTTTTTCGGGTTGCTCGTCTCGCTCCTCTAGGCATTCTAAAATTCTTTGTGCATAATGATATTATTTAAGAATAATTCAAAAGAATTTAACGGGGAAGAACCTATCGTGTCGTATCAACCCATTAACTCGGGTTATGAGTGAAAATCAAACGAAATCCGTCATTGAATCCCTGCAATTCAATTCATAATGGGTTGACGGAAGAGGCACGGGAGGTGGTGTGATGTATCGGTAAATTCAAACAGTCCTTTTGATTCACGCATGAATTAGCAACTAATGCGAGATTTGGAATTAATTAGCCTCTTAAATGCTCCAGATTGCAATGTATCTAGCGTTATCACATCCCATCGATTCGCTTTCCTAGTGGGTGGATTGGGGATCGGCGATGTGTGGTGAAAGTTTTTCGTTGGCATCCGCCTGTGAAAATCTTTTGACGCCGATCTATTTTGTCGTATGATGCTAACGTGGAAAAAATAACTCGGAGTACAATTTGGACCTCTGGAATTGATAACGACTCCGGGGAAAACTAGATCATATGTTTAACCACTATGGCAACGACAGATGGTAGATGAGGACAGGTGGTTTGATCGTGTATCTCAGTCGGAGTCGATGGTTTCGAAAATAAGCATGTGTTAAAATAAACCTAGGATTTTCGATGTCAAAAGGTATTGGGGGTTGACGATCGGGGATCGACTTATCACGTTCTCTACGGGATGGCTTTCTAAAACTCGTCGATGTCGAAAGGTATCGGGGATCGTCTATCGACGATATCTTTGTATGAAGCTCACCGCGAAATAAAAACTCACTTCTGTCGATGCCGATGAAGATCGGTGCTCGACGACTGAGGCTTCTTCGAATGTTCTTCCCTCATCTTTAATTCTTCCCGATGTCGAATCTTTGAGCGTGTCGGGGGTACTGTTGTGGTTTTCGATTCTTTAATTAAATGCTAGTCCTTTAATTTATGGGTTTTCACATGTTCAAGAAAACTTTTAAAGATTTAATGAGAATAAAAAATGATAAGCAAAGGCAACATTTTTTATAATGAATTCGAATTAGTCAGTGCAAAAGATCAAGTGGTACCCAAAAAGTAAAATTTTGACATAGGATTTTTAGGGTGTGTTGAATGCTCAACATGTCCTTAATAAATAATATTCTTGGCGCATGTTTCATGACTTCCGCACCCTCAACAAACTCACCATTAAAGACAAATTTCCCATTCTTGTCATTGATAACCTCTTGGATGAATTAATTCATGCCCAGTTCTTTACTAAACTTGATCTTTGTTCTGGCTACCACCAAATCCATATGAAAGAGGAAGACATTCCTAAGACTTCCTTTAGAACTCATGAGGGCCACTATGAGTTTTTGGTCATGCCCTTTGGCTTGTGTAATGCTCCCACCACTTTCCAAAGCCTCATGAATCATGTCTTCTGTCCTTTTCTCCGTCATTTTGTCTTATTTTTCTTTGATGATATCCTCATCTACAGCAAAATATGGACAACCCATCTTGATCATGTGGATCGATTTCTCCATATACTCTCTCAACACCAACTTTTCCTCAAACATTCTAAATGTTCTTTTGGCACCTCGGAATTCGAGTACTTGGTGTTTGCACCCAATTCGTCACTAGGTGAGCAAATTAAGAGTGCTTACATGCCCAGTTGGGCTCTGCTGGGCATGACAGCTGTAAGGTAAAAGGTTAGAGAAAGAAACGATAAAACAATAAGCAAAACAAATTAAAACTAACTAAAACTATGAGCATATGGAAAAATGAAAAACAAATGTAAATGGACCAATATCACCAATATATAAGCTGATCTGATTGATGAAATCCAAAGACACAAAGGAGAAAGGGGACTTGGGTCCCTTCTTTCTCCAATGGAAGGCTCTTGAGGCCCTCACTGATTGCTCTCCTTACAATGAAAAGATGAAAATGTGGTTGAAAGAACTCCAAGCTTACTCACTCAAGTGAGGGGTGAGTAGCTCTATGAAATGCAGCTTGTAATGTTTATTGCCAAAGAATGGGTCCTTAGCAATCTCAGCAGCATAACAGTATGAAGAATTCCTTGAGAAAATGGTGGTCATTCATGGATTTTTATAGCCAAGCATTGGATCATTCTGTAACCTCTTTAGAATGTGAAAAGGGGCTCTTTAGGGCACAATTAGGTCTTTGACCAGCCCACCATGAGGATTGAGCTCAGATTTGGTGTCAAATCGACTTGGGAGATGATCCATTAGTGGTTGGGAGGCCGACCAATTTCAATAAATGCGCCGTTTAGCAGGCGCGTGGGTTTTTCACCCAACAGCCGCGCCTTTTGCACCTATGTGCGCTTTGTACGTTTCTGTTACGAGCATGCGCGTGCACACCCATATGATGTAAAGCGCCTTTCAAATTTTTGGTCATTTGTATAGTTTTTTACCCTTTTGCAATGCTGTGGAATTAATCCTGTGCCATGAATGACTCCAGTCTTGTTTTGACGATGCAGAGTTCTTGTTGCCGTGTGCGGACGAAATTTCAGTGATAACAGATGCCCCCTGATGGATGAGGTTAGGAGCAAAACGTATAGCCGAAATCCATCAATGTTTCTTTTACTGAGAATGGTGTTGTAAGGGAGAGCAATAATGGGACCGCGTATAGAAATCCTTTGGAGAAGAAAGGAACCTGTAGAGTCCGACCTTCTACAAGGTGCGTAACAATATATAACTGTGTACAAACGAGGCAGGCATGCCCCATGCTCGTATGATGTAACTCTAAAAAAAGATGCCGGAAATGTTGGTGTAGACAACTGCAGCGCCCTCCGGGGCGGAATGATAAAGGCGGAAGACAATTCTGCAAAGGAACATACTTTGAACCATAGGTAACGGTTGTGGAAATAAACAGCGACGGTGATGTGGGCATTGGTGGCCCGACCAAGTTCAGAGGTCTTCGGCAAGCGATAATAAAAAAACTGCAATAGTCGCAAAGTAAGACCCACCGTAACATGAGAAAGTGTTGGCGTCGAATGTTATGGGGGTCAACGATAGCAGGGAGAAATGGTGTTTCCCCCTGTGCCGTCCGAGATCTCTCATTAAATGGGAAATGAGAATCAAGATACTGTCGCCCTTCTGGAAAATTGTGATGATGTCGACAAAAGGAGGATGTGACCCCCAGAAGCAAGGGGCTTCATGGAATCTGTTGTGGTGCAGGAGTGACAGAGGTACATGGACGAAGTCAAGAAGTGGGAAGACTTAAGACTTCCCTTGGCTGGAGAATGTATTGACAAACAGTGGCCGCAACCGTGTGACAAGGTCGAGTGTCAGGGGGACGCCAAGACCGAGGATAAGTTGTGTCAGAGGCGGGACAAGGTGAACAAATTCAGAGGATAAATGGTAAGTGACCTGGGTAGTACTCTGAAGATATAGACGATGTCGATGAGGGTAAATGAAAAGTAATGCTCCAACCAAGGGTGACATGGGTTGCGTGTGGCCAAAAACAGGAAAGTAGGCCGCCAACGGTGACGACAAAAGTAAAGATTGGGAAGAAAAGGCATTTGTACAATAAATAATGAATAAATTTGGGAAAGATGTACAATATACAGAAACCGGTGCCCCAGTGTGAAATGAGTGCCCCAGGGAGGGCATAAATTTCTGGGAAAATTGATGAAGGGTGGGGGCCCCATTGGCAAGTTTCTGTATGAGGTAGGTGTAATGGAGATAGGTTCGCAGATGGGCAAACTGATGGTGGATGAAATGGTGGGTTCATGATCCTGCGGAGGTGCAGGTAAAAAGAACGTAACCATGAATCGATGATCTGGGAGTCCGTATGGGAAGCTAGCAAAAAATGAGGAGAAGAAGTATGTGGTTGATCTGCAACATGATGAAATACTACCGGGACTCCCATCCCTAAAGAGTGATGAAGAATAGCATGAGTGTCAAAAAGTGCCAACAGGAGCTATGAATGGGACAACTCATGTAGGTGAGAATGCTACTGGGTGACAGTATTGAAGATGCAACTGGAGGTGTGAGTACTGCAGAGCCGGGAATGGGTATCCTAAAGGCCAATTTCAGAGGGTGTGACTGGAAATGTAAATGCAATACAATGGGAGAGACTACATGCCAGTGCTGAGTATATACCTGAAGGAATGCTTGGTGAGGGATGATGATCAAGTACCTGCACACAGAACAAGCAAATACCCAAAGTGAACAATATCTGAATAGAATCAAAGATATGAGTATATATTTGACAAATGTGACTATGTGCGTGCGTACCTGACCATGATATTGAAAAAAGGTGCCCCGGGGGGCTAGGATGAAAAGTGATCCAGGGACAGTCGTGATGTAGGTGGCGGGATGTTGATCCCGTGGCTGAAGACGGTTCTAAAAATGGACGCCGTGGGCTCCCGGAATGGTGAGTGGAAGTTTGGAAAAAAGGCCTATATATAGCTGTAGGGCCCATACTGCCACCTCATTTGTACCTGTTGCTTCAGTGAGTTTCTGAGCTGATTCAGAGGAGATTGCGTGATTCCGAGAGCACGAGGTGTCCGATTCACGGCGTGTGAGTTTCAGGTTAGTGGTCTGAACATCCTGCATAGCTATAGGTTTTCAATTTTTGGGCAGGGTAGGTACGGGGGGTCGTACGGGAGTAAATCTTCAGCCATGTCATCTAAGAACCATGGAGGTGTAGGGAGTGCCTCGGGCACGGGAGAGATGATATGGATATCTTCGAATGGTGAAGATATATCAATGATGGCCTCTGCGGGTTGGTGAAGCAGGGCTAACTGATGTCGTCGGTATTCGATGATCATCGGACACTGGTATGTAAAATGAGTCAATGAATTGCAAAGAGAGCAAGGGCATCTCATGCATTCATTGACTGAAGTAGTGACATAGCGAATGTTCGTGATAGGTGTTGTGGAGGATGGAGTTGGGCGTGGGTTGTTCTGAAAGTCTCGGCTTATGATAGCTAATGCCTGCCGGAAACGAGGTAGTGTTGAACAATGATGGGTGTAATGGCCATATTCAGAACAGATGGCACATGCGAATTTGGTCTTCAACCCTTTACTACTGGAAGGTTGAGTGGTAGTAGTAGTTATAGATGGTGTGGGGGTTGGATTGGGGGGAATTAAATTCCGTAGTTCCGGTAGTGATGGGCAGTTGTTGGTTTGGTGACCCTCTTTGTCACACAATGCGTAAGGTGGAGGGATGCGCGGGGGAAGTGGAGCTGTGGGCTCCTTCTTCTTTCTGCTGCCCCCAGCGGTAGCAAGGGGGAGTGGGGAGTATGGGGGTAGTGGAGGTAGTGGGAGTGATGACAAGAATCGTCATGGGGAGTCCTGCTTGTGGGCGAGGGACCATCTCAGGTGGATGTAAGTACCACACTGGGATTGCTAACACCATATTGGGTAGTGTGAGCGTTGCTGCTACCTGGAAAGATTCTATACCGGGTGGGGGGTAAAAGAAGGGAATTTGAGTAAGGGGTCGGGGAACTGTCTCCCAAATGGGGTTAGGCCCTTGAGGGGATGTGGATTCGTGGACTGTTGGTGTCGACGAATGCGCAGGAGGCTCCTATGGGAGTGATGTTGCGACTATTGAGACGTCAGGAATGACTGAAGCCTCCTGAGGAGGACGAGCGTCCTCCGATTGAGTTTCGTTAGATGAGATGACGCATACTTGACCAGGGGGAAGGAGCGGTGGTGCTCCATGGTATGTTCCTAACAAGGATGGATCTTTGAAAATACCAGGACCCATCTCAACGAGTGGGTATACATCTTGGTTGGTGTGGATAAGAGGAAGAATGTTATCGAGGTTGGCAGATGGATTAGGCTCGTAATGTGAGACTTGGTCAATGGTTA
>ML817255.1:11723-29897 GCA_009831015.1 Picea engelmannii | reverse complement strand
CTGGGAGGTTCGTGGAAGGCCTGCACTTGGTTGGTGATTTCTACAGCAGATAAAAGATAAGTATATCTGAATTATGTTTTAACACATTTGAGCATGACTGTACTGTTTTGTATCATGCTTTCCGCTGTGTAAATGAAATACTGGTGCATGTTATGGTTTGTTAATGGTAACAGTAACTTATATGTTTTTACTCTGCGAATTAAGTGTGTTTAATCCTGGTTAAATGCATTTGTTTTTAAATCCATGTAATGAATGGTGAACCGAGAGGTTAGGGTGAACCTGGGTAGTGAATAGGTACACTACAACCTATGCCTATAGGGTCTTACCATTTGGATTGTGTAATGCTCCTGCCACATTTCAACGAGCAGTATTAGGGATATTTGTCGATCTTATTCATGATTGTGTGGAGGTCTACATTGATGACTTCACAGTTTATGGAAACACTTACCAGAAAGCCTTAGACAACTTAGAAAAAGTCCTTATCAGATGCCAAGAAATGAACTTGTCTCTAAGTCATGAAAAATGTAAAATGTTGTTGACTGACGGAGTGGTTCTAGGAAATCATGTTTCATCTGAAGGGATAAAAGTCGATCCTGCAAAGATTGAGGTCATCATCAGAATTCCACCCCCCAAGACTCAGAAAGAGGTGAGAATCTTTCTTGGACATGCCGGATATTACCGACGGTTTATTGAAAATTTTACAAAGATTGTTTCACCTATGTTTGGATTATTAATAAAAGATGTTGATTTTGTTTGGACTGAGTAGTGTCAAACTACCTTTGAAACCTTGAAAGCTAAGTTGTCTGTGGCACCAGTTCTTAGAGGGACCAATTCGACTCTCCCATTTCACATATCCACTGATGCCTCTGACATCGCAATAGGAGGAGTATTAGGGCAGAAAGAGGACCAGCAGTCCTATGCCATTTACTTTGTGAGCAAGAACTTTTCCCCTTCCGAGTTAAACTACACAATCACTGAGAAGGAATTATTGGCAGTTGTTCATGCTATTAACAAGTTTTGTCATTACATTGCAGGTTACTAAGTATTCGTACATACAGATCATTCTGCCATTAGATTTCTCATGAATAAACCTATAACTAATGGCCGAGTGACTAGGTGGCTCCTATTATTGCAAGAATTTAATATCATTTTGCTTGACTAATCTGAAAAGGATAATATAGTAGCTGATTTTCTTTCAAGAATAAAGAATGAGGATGATCATATCCCTGTAGATGATAGTTTCCTAGACGAGCATCCTTTTTCCCTCTCTGTCAATACCCCATGGTTTGCAGATATGGAAAACTATATGGCTACTAGGAAGTTACTGTCCCATTTGTCACCTCATGAAAAGTGGAAAATTATTACATAGAGTGCTAATTACTCTTGGGTTGGTCATGACCTTTTTCGCACATGTCCTGATTTGATTATTCGTAGATGTGTTCGAGAAGATGAGGTACCCGAAATAATACAAAGTTGTCATGATGGACCATGTGGTGGTCATTTTTATGACAAACGCACAGCATATAATGTGTTACATTCGGGTTACTATTGGCCTAGCATTTTCAAAGATGCTGCCAAGCATGTGAGAAGTTGTGATGGTTGCCAAAGGATAGGAAGACCTATGTCAGCTAACAAAATTCCCTTGCATGCCCAAGTTATGATAGAACCCTTCGAAAAATGGGCCCTTGACTTAGTAGGACCAATTTCACCCATGTATTGTAAGAAGAACTATATTTTGGTTTGTACGGACTATGTCACCAAGTGGGTAGAGGCAAAATCCCTATTCAGGGCTACAAAGAAGTCTGTTGTCGAATTCATCTATGAAGACATCTTTACCCGCTTCGGTGTCCCTCATGAAATTGTTACAGACCAAGGCACTCAATTCACTTCCAAGCTAATGAGAGAACTAACAGAGAAATATGGGATTAAACACTGTAAATCTTCTCCATACCACCTGCAAGCCAATGGTCAGGTAGAATCTACAAACAAAGTTCTGAAAACCATCTTGACCAAGATTGTTCAATTACATCACCGGGATTGGGCTGATAGGCTCCTAGAGGCTTTGTGGGCATACCAGACCACCTGGAGAAATACCACTGGGCATACCCCTTATGAGATAGTGTACGGGAAACAAGTACTTCTACCAATAGAATTCCAAGTAAGGACCTTCTGTATTACCGCAGAATTGGGATTAAACTTAGATGAGGCTCAGAAGCAACAAGCCCTACAATTGAATGAGTTGGATGAAATCAGGCAAGATTCCATCCAACGGACAATATTAGTCCAAAACCAGAGGAGCAAGTGGCATGACAAGTTTTTTAAGAAGAAACACTTCCAATCTGGTGATTGGGCTCTATTGTTTGATTCTCGATTCAAAACCTTCAAAGGCAAACTCACCACCCGGTGGTTGGGCCCTTACGAGGTAGACACTGTATATGAAAATGGAGCTGTAAAAATTAAAATAATTAACGATGGACAAGTCTCCTTTGTAGTAAATGGACACTGACTCAAATTTTATCATAAGCCCATTTCCAGAGAGGATTTTCTACAGGTCATGTCAACTGAAAAGGAATTGACCTTAGTAGATGGGGAAGTCCCCCCTTGTTCTTGAAAAGTTTTCTGAATTTTCTACTGTACATATGTAAATAGTTTTTGAATTTTGTTAATAAGGCAATTCTAGAGATTTATGTGAGTATTTATTTCACCAGGAGTAGACAGTTTCAAGGAAATATAAAAGAAGGATTTTTCTTCAAAACATTGTTACACTTGAATTTTGTGTCTACTAAGCATCAAATGCATATTGACTTACTGGAATTAGCCATATTTTTGCAAAAAAAAACATTTTTTAAGGAATTCTAAAACCGTTGCTCTTGAAACTCTTCACCACTGTATAAGGAAGTGATACCATAATTATCAAGCCTATAGCTCTCTCGTACAGTTTTTTTCCCAGAAACCTAAGTAAGTGAGTAAAGTGTCTTTATTAAAGAGTAACAAGGAGGTCTAATTAGCGGTTGGTCATGGAAACATCATAATAACTACAAAAGAAGAAAGTGAGTTGAGCTTAGAGATACCTTTATGTTCTTTCGCAATGGTACCATCCACTACACACTAAATAGATTGATTATATCATATCTTTAGATAAGCCACGTCGGCTTCAGTACCCCTTACATTGGGAAAATCACTAAGTAAAATAACGGAAAGTCATTCTCTAACATAAATACCATCCCAATTAAAAAAAAAAAAAAAGAAGTTGTTTTCAAATCTGTCCCCCCATCTTCTTGCATAAAGCAATCTTATACTAAAATCTTAAAAGATGGAGGGTCAGTCTCTGAGTGTGTACGAGGCTAACCTGTCGGGATACTGAACAGTTTTGCTAGCAGTGGGTATCGGCCTATGGTATGACTAGGTAAACCCGTTGGAGTACTGAACAGGCTTGCTGGCAGCGAGGCATTCTACCTAGCGAGGATGGTAATCTGACAAAAATAAATAATAAATTTCAACTTGTCCTGATGTACGACATTACCTGCAGACAAAGTTGACATGAAGTATGTATGGTTAAGCTAAGGTTAATGAACTCCATAAACTTTCCATTGGGAACTAACTCTAAGACTGTCTTGTAACTCTCTTTCCTACCTCTTCTTATCTATATATAGGATCTCTTATCCTATAGGTGGGGCCATCTTCTAACTGTCTCGTCAGAACAATTTGTGAAATTTATATTTACACTTGACATACTATAAATCTTTGGCTATTGGGGGAACTCACTGGTTTCCTATACTTTTGATTGTGAGGTGTCACAATACTTAGGTGTGGGGGAGGGGTTCATGAGCTGACAAATGATCATTGCCTAGAGAAATGAATCTTTGCAAGAATTTTTGTATTATTTCCATGATACATGTTATTACATCAATAGTCATTTTATTTTTGAAGTGCTAAACTCTCGTGTGCTATAAATTGTTGAACATATACTTAACATACCACTTTATCGGTTTATTTCTCATTACAAGCTATATATTGTAGGATTGACATTACATGTCTTATGCTTACTATAACCTTTTCATTGTAGGTTTGACATTACATGTCCTATACAAGAGGATTGAGTGAGCATGATGGAAAAATCAACAACAAGGGAGCATTCTGCCTCTGCTCATTAACCACTATGATTGTCAAAAACATTTCAATATTGTAGGATATCCATTACAGGAGGTAAAAATGTATTTAACATAGAAGTATCGTATGAAGTGTCGTATGAGGTGCCGTATGAAATTCCATATGAGGTGTCGAACGAAGTGCCATAAAAATTACACACCAGTAATTGTCCACAATTCCAGGTAACCAGGAATCAATGACATTCAATTAAATTTGTTGTAGGCAATTAAGAATGAGGATGCAAACTTTAGAAATGATTCATGATCAAATTTCCAAGTCAAAAGACTTGGACATTGATCTAACTATGCATCATTAAACTTGCCCCCAAAAATATGCCTTCGAATTCAAAATTCCCCACACATGGCAGCTCGTGCGCACATGTGTGAAACCAACTCCACCATAGGCGCATTCAAATATGGGCTGGGTAACCTATTATCCCAATTCACCTTGTCATTTTCCTTGCCTTGTGTTAAGAAATCACACTCAACCTCTGCCATTTCTTCTCCTATTCAAATCATGTTCGGCCCGTGCTCAATTCAGGCCATCCCTTGGCCCGATCGCACCCTCTCTTCGTGAATTTTGCCTCTATCCATATCTTCACCTCATCACAATGCCCAAAAGGTATGAACCCTCTTCCTATGCAGATCTTTTTTCCATTCCTGAATTTGCACAATGCAGAGAGGTGTTTTTGAGCGTAAGCTGGGGGACATTTTTATCTAACTTGCAGGGCCAGGATGATGTCATATCCATGCAATTTTCCCTCGATTTCGATGGGAAGAAAATTTGCGTAGGGTCTCTTACCTTTTTAGTCTCAGAAGAGTTCATTGTTGTAGCCACGAAGCTTCCAAGAATGGGAGATAGATGGTTTAAAAAACACCAGTTGTTGCGCTCAAGTTATAACAGGGTTTTAAAGTCTGAATTCTAGAACATTTCAGGAGAAAAAGGATATTCTAAGGAATGGATAAAGGAGGAATTGATCAACCCTCTCATCTTCATCATGAGGTTGATCACATGCAAAGGTAGATATTCCACTTTCAAATCCTGTCATTTCAGATTGCTAGCTCATTTTTCATTTCAACAAACCTTTGAATTTTCCCTTATACTTTCTAAAGAGCTTGGAGAATATGTCCTCTCAAGTGAGGAAGAACGTAACTAACCCCAACAAAAGCCTATTTCACCATGGCTTAATCAAACTCCTTGTTCTAGACGAATTAGAGAAACAGAGGAAAACATGGGATGCATTTATCTATCAATTTGCAAACCCTCACTTGACAACTAAGATCGGCAAAAAGCCACTTGGCCTAAGAACTATCTCTCCATCCAAGCCCCGCTCTCCAAGAACTCCAAACCCCCTTGCACAAACCATCTCTTTACCAGAACAATACAAAATGCTTGTTGACATCCCTGCTTCCTCATCGAGTAAAAAGACCAAGAGTAAAGATCAAAAGAAGCCTATTGCTAACCCCCCGATGCCTTCAATCTCTCTTGATCCCACACCTAAAAATCTCCAAGAAGTGATTCAACAAGACTTTCACATTGTTCCCACAAAGAGGAGGGAACCCAATCGATTTGGTAAAGGACCCTTTCGAAAGAGTACCCAGAGCACAAGAACAAAACCTTATGCAAAACCCCTGTCTGCTTCAGATCCTATCCAAGTGTCCTCCGATCTTGAGAGCCCTCACAAGAGACTTAGGGAAGTTTCTACGGATGGATTGGAGCCACAAAGAAAGACAAAATCAGAACCTACCTCTCCTTATCAATCCCCTATTACTCCTACTTCACCCATGCCTACTCTAGATCCTAAGAATGATAGATTGTCCACGTCTCTTAAAGGATCTAAGACTTCCTCCGATATCACTGATTCTGCCCCAGCCATTGAGAAGCAAGAAAAAGAGAATTCTCAACTCCTCCAACAGTTGGAGGAAAGGAAGACAATAGACACACACCTTCATCATGATAATGTAGTCCTCCAAGCAAAGGTAAACTCCCTTCAACGGTTAGTTGATGAGATGACCAAATCCAACCACAGCCATAGAGCACAACTGAAGCAACACAAGAGGCATAAGGCAAAGTCTTCACAACAAGAAGGAGAAGCTTTTAAAGTTGATCCTCCGCAGCAAGCTTAGTCACAAGGGGTAATTTATTTTTGTTTTCAATGGGACCTGCAAAATCGTAAGTGTGGGGGTAATGTTGGGCCCGATATATGATCAGTTTTATGACTTTTATTAGATACTTTTGCCAAATGTATATATGCATTTTCATGTTTTGGAGAAGTTTTTGAAGGGATTTTGTGTCGAAACGCTATGATCCACACCAGGTATGTATAATTCATGTTTTATGATGATCTTGAGTTTGATTCAGTATGATTTTATGTTTCTAGAGATCTAATTCACATTTTTTTGGTGTTACAGGGAAAAATCGCATCATGTTTTTGCTTCCAACACTCAGTCCAATACTCCATCTGGTACTCAATCTGGTACCCGGTCCGACACTTCGTCCTGCAAAAAAACAATGGACGAATTGGCAGTTATGGTATTGGCGGCCAGTGGTGGGAAAATCAGGAACATGGTTTTTGCGCGTGCTTTCCCTCTCCAGCTACTAAACTCTTGACAACTCAGTTTGGGTTGTTGAGAAGGGCAATTATTGGTTGCTCCATTTCGGCAGTTAGGGCACCATTAATGTAATTTACCATTTAGAAGAGGTTTGACCCTCCGGTGGCCAATCTCTTGGTCTGTAAAGCTTATAAATACCATCATGGTGTTCATACAATAGTTAAGTAGTAGAAGAAGTAGTGTGTTAGAGACAAATACAATTTTCCTTTGTTTTTCCTCACGACTTGTTGGGGGGCCGACCAGCGGTCTGGTAACTGTTCTATGATTTATTTATGAATTCCATAGCTTAGATGTCTTTTATTTTATTTCATGTACATGAATTGCTATTTTGTTTCTTTGTCATATAATTTGTTGTTATAGTTTAACTATGTAAGTTCTCTTTTGCAGGTTAGTATGAAGGATTTTGTTAATATGCATTGATTTTGTAGTTAGTAGGAACAAGTTTGCAAACTTATACACTAACCTCGTGTGCGATTAAATATTAGATTGTATTTTATTTATGCTTTTAAAATCAAGTTTAAAACATAGTTTGAAACAAAGCTTTAGAACATAAGTTTACTTTATGTTTTCTTTAACAAGGCTTCAGTGGATGGATAGGGTTAGCTTCAGTTTTTATTTGTAGATTGCCTATTCAATTGTTATCTAGATTTTTCTTAACCAGTTGTTAATTAATTTGCTCATTAGTTTACTTGTTATATGCTAGAATCATGTTTAATTTATGTTTATAAGCATTTTCCTTTTTGCAATTTGAAGTTGTTGAAATAGGTCTAGCTTAGTTTTACTTTATGCAATTTATTTCCTAGATTTAGGTTGCAATTCCAGTTTTTAGTTAATGATTGAATTCAATTATGAGTTTGCTTACATAGCATAGAGTACAATTATAATCTCGTTATATTGTTGATGATTAAATCCATGAGAAATAATTCCATGAATATGCAGGGTAATTGATGATTGTTTCTGTAATGGCTAAGTTCTCACTGGATTGTTTAATTCACACCTTTCACTTTGTTATTGAAATCAATATCGAGTTTATACCTCTTGAATTATCTTTCGTTGTCAGGCACCATTGTGATATTATAAGACACCAGAGACATTCACACAACCATCAACACTATATTTGAATTTATATAGGTTAAAAGATAGTTTCTTGATTTCATAGATCAACAGATACTTTTATTGTTGTTGTATGATAGATAGTCTTTTGCTTTGGTAGATTAAAGAGAAGTTTGCTTATCATAGATTAAGGATTAGTTGTTAATTGTTCTTTCTTTCAATTAAGTAGATTTCCTTTTTATAAATTAGAAATAGTTGTATTAAGAATAGAGTTCACTTGTCTCTTAGTTAGTTGCTTATTGAGTAGTCTTACTTAGTTTACTTGTTGTAGAAGTTATCCTTGGTTAGTTAGTTGTTTACTTGCTTTAATAGGTTAATTTTTTACTTGTCTATTCTTGCTTTGATAGTATAGTTGTTTGTTTATTTACTTGCTTTCACAGGGTAGTTGTTCATTGAATTTAGATAGACTAGTTAAAGTAGTTTTCTTTTGCTATTTGTTTATTGTTATGCTTAACTAGTTGTTTTTGTTTATTGTTATGATTGAACTAGTTTGCTTCAAGTAGGGTTTTCACTTGTTTTCTTAGAACTATCCATTGATCCTTGGTTCAAAAGTACTTAGGTTACATAGTTTAAAGTTTCTTAGTAGGGTTTTCTCATTAGATATCTTTGCTTGAGTGGATTAGCCCTTAGATAGCCACTTCCTTAGTTAGACTATATTACTACTAGCCCTTCTACCTTGGCATATATTTTTCTACAAATCTAAGTTTACTTACCCCGGGTTGACAATTTAATTGAGGGTTTTTAGTTTGTTTTTAGTGCATATAGAACACCCATCACTACACGATCCCAAAATTTTGTATCTGATACAACAATTGCAGTCGAATTCTCCAGTTTCCCCAGGGTACTCTTAGATCAATGATGAGCTTTGATACAAAGGCCATTTGCATTTAAGTAAACAGTCAAAAATTAAATCCACAATACTTTCTGAGCTTCATGCTACACCCACAGCTAGGCACTCAGGGCTTACCAAAACCTATGACTGAGTCAAACATTATGTTTTCTGGGAGGGTATGAAATGGGACGTTCGTAATTTTGTGATTGAATGTGATGTGTGTCAATGCAACAAGGGAGAAACAGTCAAATCTCTTGGTACACTACAACTGCTTATGATTCCACCTGCTATTTGGAGGGATATCTCTATGGATTTTATTGTAGGATTACCTAAATCGGGCAATAAATTAGTCATCATGGTGGTAGTTGATCATATTTCCAAGTATGCTCATTTCTGTGCTCTTCAACACCCATTTACAACATCCATTGCGGCTCAACTTTTCATGGATTAGGTCGTCAAGCTTCATGGCATGCCACATTCTATTGTTTTTTATCGTGATCCAACATTCACCAACAATTTTTGGCAAGAATTGTTCAAACTAAAAGGCACCCAATTGCATCTCAGCACAGCTTATAATACCCAGACTGATGGTCAAACTGAAGTTGTCAACAAATGTTTGGAAACATATTTGAGGTGTTTTTCATCAGAAAGGAAGAATCAATGGGCTCAATGGTTACCACTCCTTGAATGGTGGTACAACACTTTGTACCATACAGCTACACGCATGAATCCTTTTGAAGTGGTATATGGAAAAAAGTCACCTTCAGTTCTCTCATATTTGCCAGGTGTCTCGAAGGTCCAGGCGGTTGAACAAACGCTTACAGTTTGAGAGGCTATTCTTCGTACCCTCAAAGAGAACTTCGTCATGGCCCAGAATCACATGAAGCAACAAGCAGATCAAGGTTGCTCTGAACGTCAATTTGCAAAAGGGGATCAAGTGTTTCTTCGACTGCAACCTTACAAGAAAAATTCCCTCAAGATTAACCATTGTCAGAAACTGGCACCCAAATTTTATTGTCCTTATACCGTTCTCAAGCGTGTGGAACAGGTGGCCTATCAATTAGCTTTGCCCAGTGATTCTAAGCTCCATATTGTTTTTTATGTTTCTTTCTTAAAGAAGGTGATTGGAACTATTAGTCTCTAATTTTGTCTTGGTTTAGTGAGAAACCCTTATCCTAAGTTTTCCTTACCCACACTTCAATTTTTATTTCTAGTTGTTTTCAATTTTTGTTTTGGTATCTTTTGGTTTGCATTACAGTTTTGGGATAGTTCATTTAAGTTTGATTTTGAAAGCACACAGTTTAAAATTGAGGTGTCTCCTTATATGCCTGTTTGAATTTCAAATTTTCAAATTTTTGCTAAGTCATTAATAGAGCTACGGGAATAAGCCTATTCCCGTAGCGTCAAATAATCATGCCATGATACATGCCTGCCATCCCGATTTTTTTATGATAACATGAATCGTGGGTTGAGAGTTTGCATGCACCCACGAAAGCGTGGAAATTATTTGCAAATTCAACCGTTTCAGAATCCGATTGGTGTGTACTCGCGCAGGACTCATTTCAAATCACCCTTTTTCTTAATGATTGTTATATCTTACATGTTCGAGTTTGCTGAATTTAGGCTTGTAGTGAGGAATGCAGGTATCCACTCGAAGGAACAGTATACACTAACAATTGTAGGTGGAAAATTTGGAAACACGAGGGCGCCAGTTGTGTTTTGATGGTGCCAAAGAGGAGCGGACAGGTTGTCAGAATAGAACCAAAGGGTGCTGAACTTCTTGAAGCCTATCCTCAGATGGCTCAAAGGTTTAAAGACGTTGGTTGGTATGAATTCCTCACCACTTTTCAGGGTCATGATGAGTAGGTCTCCATGGAGTTCTCTTTGAATTTCGATGGTCACAAGGTCGAAATCGGTAAGATGTTGATGCTAGTGACATAACAGACTGTCGTAAAGGCTTGCAGGCTCGTGGTTGGAGGAGAAAGATGGTGGAAGAAAGAACATGTGGTCACAGAATTTGTAAACCAATTCCTCCTTCCAGATAAGAAAAATTTAGATTGGAGAAGGGGAATACCTCGTAGTTGGATTCGACCCGAATGGCACACAACTCTGGTTGTGATTCACAGGTATATCACCTGCGAAGGAAGGTTTTCACTGGTCTATATCTACCATATAAGGATACTAATGCATTTAAATGGTGATTACCCGTTAAATCTCCCTTATTTTCTGCTCAAAATCTTGACAAAAATGTCAGAAAGAGTGCAGTCACTCTCTACCAATGCTAAATGCAGTATGTTCCATCAAGTCTTGATTAAAACCCTAGTCATGTATGCTTTGAGTGAATTACAGAAGCCCTGGAGCTGGCTCATGCAATCTTTAAACCCTATCACTCAGTCCAATAAGCAGAAGAAAAGTAAAGGGAGGAAGACCATTACACAGAGCTGAGATATTTTTGATGAAACCCCTGTGAAAGAAGAGTTTTTTTATATCAAGGTGACCAGGAGGAGCAGAAGTAAAGGACCTAAGTGGGATCCTGAAATTGAAACGTTTTCTGAGGAAGATGTTATAGGGGGAAAAGATTTAGATAATGAGCTTGATGCTCAAACTACAGTTAAGCTTGAAATGCCATCAACCAGCAAAAGGGGTGCTGCAACCAAAGGGAAAAAGGTTAAAGGTGTGTCTGTATCACAGAAACCTAGAAGAAATTCTACTAGGGTCACCAACAAGTATAGACTAAATTCAAAGGCAATGTTCAATCCGTCAATCAAAGAAGAAAACTTCATAATCATAGAAGATGATTCCAAGGATGTTGAAGCAAGCACCAGGAAAAGGGAAAAAAGGACTCCATTCCCCAAGAAATCTGTCAGCAAAGGAAAAAGAATACATACACCACCTATAGGTCATGTAAGGAGAGCTTCAACCAGATTGGCAAAAGCTAAGGAGATGGCTAAAGGTATCAGTGAAACCCCTGAAGATAAACAGGATTACTTTGAAGACTCAGATCACATACCAGATGTGCCTGAAGCTATAGATTCAACAAGTTCTGAGGAAGAACATAGCTCGGAATTAGTCTCAAAGTACCAAGTTAAAGACAAGGAACCCAGTGTTGCCTTAAACCTGAATGAACCTGCACCTTTTGAAGAATGCTTAGGATTCAGAGTTAAAATTAGAACTGATAAAGAAAGGATCAAGGAGTTTCATAAAACAATAAGACAATTAAAGAAGGAGAAGGCATAGATAGAACAATGGAATGCTCGCCATCAAGAAAGGATTCAAGGCTTTAAAAAGAAGAATAAAGAGCAAAGGGCATTGCTCAAAGAACTCAGGGAGATTAATTTCAGACTCTATTGGCACAATGTCGTGCTTACCACTAAGCTCAAACAGAAAAATGCCAAAGCCATTGTTGTGATTATATCCTAAAGGTAACATGGAAATTTGTTACAATCATGTTTAAATGTTTTCCAAGAAATATGGCAAAGCCTACTCATTTTTGGTCAGTGAAATGCTAAGACCTCTATCTATTTTACAGAATCAAACAAAATTCCTATTTTGTAGAGTCAAATGTAATGCTGGCAATATTTTCTATATCAAGTTGTTGAGTTGTGATCTATTGGGGGTTGTAGAAGCCCTTTTCGAGTGAACTACCTTAGTAGTTAGATACTATTCAAATCTAGTCATTAAAGGCTATACTAGATGATAGGATCTGAGAGTTTGATAGATGGTTTAAATAGAGAGAAGAAAGACCATGTTCAGGTAAAAAAATTGGAGACCCGAGGGACCTTTTTGTGAAGCACATTGTAAAGGCATTTATGTTCAATTTGACACTTAATAGGAAAGGCATATGGATGGTTAGACCCTCTTTTTCTATTGTGTTATTTCTTTATTCATGCTTGAATTCATTATTTGAAATTGCAATGCTTTTTTATTCTTGACTAATTATTTATACAGTGGAAATTTTACTGTAAAGATTATTTTTCAAGTTGGATATCAAGTTGAACGTCTTGTTTCTTTATGATATTTTGAGGCAAGAATTCTAGTGAAGTTGAAAAATTGAAGGCTTCACCTTCCTTTTTCTTAATTGGTTTAATCCATCTTTGTGTTCACCTATTATTCAGTCAATGGGATATACTCTGTTTTAATCTTGTTTTTCATATTGTGTTGTTACCTTGAAACCAGTTTCAAACCACCTTACTCAAAAAACCCAATCATAAAACCCTCAAAACACTTTTTCAATAAATCAATGATGCCCTAGCTTTCCCTTAGTAGTCAAGTGCAACTTTAGGGACTAACATTTTTGGCGTCATTTCCCTAGCTTTCTTTATTCATGCTTGAATTCATTATTTGAAATTGCAATGCTTTTTTATTCTTGATTGATTATTTATACAGTGGAAATTTTACTGTAAAGATTATTTTTCAAGTTGGATATCAAGTTGAACGTCTTGTTTCTTTATGATATTTTGAGGCAAGAATTCTAGTGAAGTTGACAAATTGAAGGCTTCACCTTCCTTTTTCTTAATTGGTTTAATCCATCTTTGTGTTCACCTATTATTCAGTCAATGGGATATACTCTGTTTTAATCTTGTTTTTCATATTGTGTTGTTACCTTGAAACCAGTTTCAAACCACCTTACTCAAAAAACCCAATCATAAAACCCTCAAAACACTTTTTCAATAAATCAATGATGCCCTAGCTTTCCCTTAGTAGTCAAGTGCAACTTTAGGGACTAACATTTTTGGCGTCATTGTCGGGGATGAAGAAACGAAGAGATCTTCCTTGGGGAAACGACAAGTTTCATTCAAATCTTGGTGGTGAATAAGATTTGGACATTATTTAAGATTGTATTATTCACCTGGTGACTCCTCTGTGGTAATTATGGCTTCGAAAAGAGAAGGTAAAGGACCTAAAACTCCTATAAATTATTCATCATCTAATAAGAGACCAGTAATAAGGAAAAATCCAGATCCAGAGCCTGTTGCAGCAGTTCCAGATCTAGAAAAGTTACTAAGAAAACCTAAAGTTCTTTCCGGTCAGTCTTCACTCTCAAAGGGAAAATTTTCTTGAGAAAATTCTCAAGCAGAATCCTCTGAAATCATCAAAACTCAATCAAATGAAGATTTGAAACCTGGAAGTGAAATTAAACCTGTTGTTGAGTCTGATATAGTTTCGTTCCCTTCAACTATTTCAGAATTAAATCCAGAGAAGAAGAAATTACTCATTGAACTCATTAAACAAGAGTATCCAGACATCTTGTCTGTAATTGAAACTTCGACAGGTCACAACACAGATATTAAGAGCGAGCCTGAGACATCTTCATCATCTCTTAGATCTGTCTCATTTGAAGATTTTGGATCACACTATTTTTCTTTTGAGAACCCTCTGTTTCTCACCCCATTAGCTTATCATAGTGAAGAGGGGAAATCCTTGTTTGATAAAGATCAAGATTTAGTGTCAAAACATATAAGTTATGATACACAAGGGACGCCTTGTCCTTCCGCATCACCAATTTTACTCACTTTTAGAGCTCCAAAAATAGCCAATATGGTTGCAGATAGAATGGACGAAATAATTGCAGCAAGGTATGCTCCCCTGGTTCTTCCACAAGTCATGTATGCCTTTCCACCAAATGATTATATGAGATACTTTCCCATATTCAATGGAGATGGATCAGTTACTATTGAAAAGCATTTGAGTTATTTTTATAGTTTTGCAGATAATTTCAATGTAGAGCATGTTGATGTGTGGATGAGACTATTTGTACAAAGTCCAAATTGTGAAGCAAGAAAGTGGTTCAGGAGTTTACCTCCCAATTCAATAGCTGATATCATAGCCTTAGATGATGCCTTTCTCAAACACTGGGCAGACAAAAAGGACTTTCTATACTACATCACCAAATTTGGTGCTTTAAGGAGGAAACAAGGTGAATCAGTACCTGATTTTACCAAAAGGTTCAACCAGATGTATGGTAAAATTCCAGAGGAGAGAAAACCTTCAGAGACATCAGCTAAAATCACCTTTGCCAATGCATTTGATGCCGAATTTTCCTTGTTTCTTAGGGAAAGTTGAACCACTACCCTCAGCCTGATGCAAGATGTTTCTATCGAGGTAGAATCTAACATATTAGCAGCAGACAAATTGAAGTCTAGAAACGATAGAGAAAGGAAAAAGCAAAAAGAAGAATTGCCTTCATCTTCCAATTCAACATTTAATTCTAAAATGGATGAAATGGATAAGATGCTGAAAACTTTGACATCTGAAATGGCAAGGTTGAAGATAGAACAAAAACAGCCCAATAGACCTGTACCGGAGGGTGGTTACAAAAATCCAAATCAGTTTAGAAGACCGAACAATGTTCCTCAGATTTTACCAAGAGAAAGGAAAAACCAGGATGACCAAAAAGTTTTACCTCCTTTTCAGAATAATGCAGTAGATGAGGAGGAAGATGAGGATGATACAAAAGAAGATGCTGCAATTCATTTGAATGATTCAAAATCACTTCCTCTACATGTGACACAGCAGGATTATGAAGATGCTTTGATTGCAAATTAGTTTGAGGAAGGAGATGGAGATGAGATTGTCTAGCAAGAACCTGAAAGAAAAAAATACAATCTCAGATCTGGTTCCAATGCACCTAAAGTAGATACACCTGTGGCCATAGAGAAGGCCAGAACTCCAATTAAGTCAGGGGTTATAAAAGATGTTCCCAAGATTCATGTGGATCAACCATCGAAACAACCTACTAAAGATAGCACTACTGACATAAAGGAACCAGATAAACATGTTTCTATTTTTAATTTAGAACATGAAATCAACAAAATCAATATTTCAATGCCATTATTAGAACTCATGAAAACAGAACCTTTCAAAAAGACCGTCCTCAAGGATCTTCAAGCACCAGCTCAGGTCACCTTTTCAGATACAGTTAATATAGAGGATGAAAACCCTGCTATAAATATTGGTCCTCACATTGAAGACAAAATCGATGCCTCTCCACCTTTTTACATTTCATTGAATATCCATGACAAGATATTACACAACTGCTTAATGGACTTTGGTGCCTCGCATAATGTAATGTCTAAGGTGGTGATGGAAGAATTAGGGTTGGACATTACCAGACCGTATCATGATCTATATTCTTTTGACTCCAAGAAAGTCAAATGATTTGGAGTTATGAAAGATGTGATGGTTACTCTTTCCCAGTTGCCTATGAAAAGTGTGGTATTAGATGTTATTATGGCTGACATACCACCAAAATTTGGAATGCTTCTTTCAATATCTTGGGCTAAGAAGGTAGGTGGTACTCTGCAGATGGACCTTAGCTATGCAACCATACCTGTTTTTAGTGGAGAACAACGGAGATTATATAGAGAAGTCAGATTGGATTATTTGGTAAGTGATCACAATAATCCCACTAATCATCCAATATATATTGTAGAAGATAATCTACGTTCTTCTATTTTTCATATGAGTGAGGAAATGGAAGAAGTATCAGTCTGAAAGTCAACAACTGCGGTGGGAGACAGTAAAAACAATTTTGTTTTGAAAATGTATTTTGACGGGGCATGTTCTAAAGAAGGTTTTGGAGCTGGTATTGTTTTTATTTCCCTTTCCAAGGAAGGTATCCCCGTGTCATATAAACTTGAATTTGACACCACCAATAACATCAGTGAATATGAAGCTTTGTTGTTGGGTTTGAAAGCTGCCAGAGATATGGGAGTAGATAAGTTGTCTATTTTTGGAGACTCAAAACTTATTATTCACCAGATCAAGAATATATACCAAACCAAACAGCAAAGGTTAAAACAATACAGAAATGAGGTGTGGGACTATGTGAATAATTTCTTTTCGGCATTTAATATAACTTTTGTACACCGAAATTTGAATCAGCAGGCTGACTCTTTGGCACTGGAAGCTAGCAGCTTTAAAACATCGATGTTTCTTAATCTGAAATTTGAAGTTGAAGTTAGAAACAGACCTTCAATACCAGATAATCTAAAGCATTGGCAGGTTTTTAAAGATGATGAGGAAATTCAAAGATTTTTGAAAACTATTGAAGAGTTTTCTAACATTTCAATTGATCAAGATGGTGAAGCTGCAGAAGCAGAAATATATGCTAAAGAATTCCTTCAAGATAAAATTGTTGGCCACAAAATCATTGAATTGAAGACAAACCATATGCCCAAGGGTTTGGTTCAACTAGAAAGGTTGTTCGATCATAATGATGTTTCCAGGAAGGCTATTATCCAAACAGAAGAAGCAGATGTGGTAGACTGTGACATTAGTTCATATGCAAATCCCAGGTTAGTAAAGATATCCAGGAAGCTGTCACAAAAACAGAAAGAAGCATATGTTGAATTAATGAAACATTATTCAGACATTTTTGCATGGTCTTATGAAGATTTGAAGGTGTTCGATACAGAGATTATTCAGCACAAAATTCCCCTGAAACAGGGGTCAAAACATGTTAAACAAAATTTCAGGCAATTTAATCCTTTGTTGTTACCAATAATAGAAAGAGAGTTGAAGAGGCTACTGGAAGCAAAAATCATAGTGCCATTAAGATACTTAGAATGGGTAGTGTTGACGGGCGAAACTGACCGTCTGTCAACTGGGAGAGTGGAACCGGTCCGGGGTTGTCTAAATAACCCAAGCCATTTGGAATGGACCACCCTGACGAGTTTAACGGCTCCGTTGGCCGCTCTAAGGTCTCCTAAGGGAACCAAAGAGAAAACTTGATCTGAGCTAAGTGATCTAACTAAACCAAATAAAGCAAAACTAACTATAATAAAGGAAACTTGAAACTAATAAAACAAAGAAAGAAACTAAATTCACTAATCTAACTATGAACTACTAACTGTTATATATACAAGATGCTAACTATGATTATAATAACTCAAATCAACTATCTAATTATCAAGTTAATTACAGTTTATTCACAAATATACATTGCATACAATCTACAGATTTGAATAAAACCTGTGAAACTAATTTACTTGTTGTCCCAAGACAGCGAAGGTAACTCTTTTTTGATTTTATGATTTATGAATAAGAAAGCAAACTAACTGAAATTAAAACAAACCAAAATTATATCTATATTAAACTACTTAATAAAAGCAATAAACTAGATACTAATTGACCTGGAAACGCTCCAAATCTGTCCTGCGTATGATTGCTTCTAAGCTGATTGGAGGAGGGAAACTCACACCGTTAAGTCCTTAAGCTTTTCAGAAATGATCAGCTATGCTGCTTCTTTAAGTATGTTACAGGACAAACAAGACATAAAAGAATATCATAACAATCTTCTGATTATAAACTCCTGCAAAAGGGGAAACCTATTATGCAGCAAATTTATATATAACAATTCGATTTATGAAGAAGGCAAAGCTATCATTCACAAATTGAACTAACAACTGTTATGTCTTTTATCTATTTGGAAGAAACAAGATATGGATAACAATAATAAGATTATAT